>JAJIZJ010000241.1:0-42948 GCA_022606455.1 Callitettix versicolor | reverse complement strand
TTGTATTGTGTAGTAATTACACAAATATGTATACTACCTTACAATTAAAATATCCTAATAAAATTGTATATGTTACGTATTTTACACACTGCGTCAAAAACATTGAAAAGTCTTAAATGAATAATACCAGATTTTGATTATTTGATCTAATGAAACTTAAAATAACAAAACTACAAACAAAAAAGCAAACCAGACTATCACAAAGAGAAAATACTTACAATTATAGTAATTTTTAACGTATCGTAATCTGCACTAAGCGTAGGGATTTTTTTACACTTAATATTGAAAATTCAACACAAAGTAACAAATTAAAGTCAGTTTTGAAAAAATTTCAATTAAAATAATTGAAAATGTAACATTAAAAGCAATAATTTTGCAATAAATAAAACACAGATTAAGATTTGTAAAATGGGATTAGATCTATGACCATCTCAGGTTCCTAAATCTCAGGTCAAGTAAACTGTAATTAAACATAACAACAGTTAACACGTGTCACAAAACTAAATACTAATAATTATTTTGGGCTGGGTAAGTAGTATAATGACGTTTTGTAAAACGGGAGTAGGCCATTGTTTATCTCAGATACCTGAACTATTTTCGTACCAAATTTCATCTATATTGGTCCAGTGATTAAAGCGTGATTGAATAACAAACAAACACACAAACTATATTTCACACACAAACACAAAAAATATTTCAGAAATATAATGTGACTAGCTGTTACCCGTTGCGGCTTTGCCTGCAATTTTAATGTAGGCAATAAAATTTATAGTCGATTTTCAAAATCAGAATAGGTTCATTTCATTTATATATAATTCTATATACAATATTTATACGATTTATGGTTTTCTGCCAAGACATATAATTTTTTGCTACTCGATACTCTAAAACAGGGTCCTGTCATATTTTAATAAAATACAGTATTATTAAAAAGTCACTATTATACAATTAAACTGGAATAGTATTGTGTTTATTTCAGGTACCTAAACCGTGTTTATACCAAATGTAATCTCATTTGGTCCAGTAGTTAAAGTGTGATTGAATAACAAACAAATAAACAAAAACAAACTTTCAGAAATATAATATGATTACTATTTACCCGTCACGGCTTTGCCCGCAATCGTAATATACATTAAAGATCACGCATCACCGTGATATGACCGTGTCAGTTAGATTATGTTTTTTTTTTAATAAAGGTTTTTAACACATCACTGTTTTAGGCCTAGCAACCTTGTTAGTTAAGTTATGGAGTAATTTTTACAAAATTAAGGTTTTTTCCCTGAATCACCGTATTAGGTCCAACAACCGTGTCAGTTAGGTTGGAGTACTCTTTTAAAAAAAAAATAAATGAAGGTTTTTTTTAATGCATCACCGTGTTAGGCCTAAGAACCATGTTAGTTCCTTATGGAGTATTCTTTAAAAAAATATAAAGTTTTTTTCACGCATCACCATGTTAGGCCTAACACCGTGTGAGTTAAGGTTTGAGTACTCTTAAAATAAAGGTTTTTTTCATACATCACCGTGATAGGCCCAACATCCGAGTCAGTTAGGTTATGTAGTATTCTTTAAAAAAATATACAGGTTTCTTCACACATCACCGCGATAGGCCCAACAACCGTATCAGGATATGTAATAGGCTATT
The DNA here is from genome assembly GCA_022606455.1 of Callitettix versicolor. Taxonomy (NCBI): domain Eukaryota; kingdom Metazoa; phylum Arthropoda; class Insecta; order Hemiptera; family Cercopidae; genus Callitettix; species Callitettix versicolor. The sequence goes on along the minus strand of JAJIZJ010000241.1, from coordinate 41,306 downwards.
CTTTAAAAAAATATAAAGGTCTTTTCACGCATCACCTTGTTAGGCCCAACATCCGAGTCAGTTAGGTTATGTAGTATTCTTTAAAAAAATATACAGGTTTCTTCACACATCACCGTGATAGGCCCAACAACCGTGTCAGGATATGTAATAGGATATTCTTTAAAAAAATATAAAGGTCTTTTCACGCATCACCTTGTTAGGCCTAACAACCGTGTCAGTTAGTTTATGCAGTATTCTTTTAAAAAATGGGTTTCTTATCACCCAAAACCCGTGTTAGACGTATTTTTTTGTTTTACCGATCTACAACAAGTTACTGATTTTCACTGGTAGCAATTTTGAGGTTATGTTGGTCACTTTTATTTTCGATTTTTATTGTACTTTCATATTTTGGATTCCTGCTTTTGGGCACATAATAAAGCATTTTAGTAACAAAAATATCGAAAAATCAAGGATATGTTACACCGCATATTTACCATTTTTTCATATAATGTAATTACACAAATATAATTACATTATATTTATTCTTCTTCTTTTATTTGCAAGATACATGTAACATTTTAAAATATATATATATAATTTTTGTGTGTTATTTGACTTGTGCAAACTGAGTCTGTTACAGTAGGTCGTACAACGTAATTTTAAACGTCCGTATGGTGGTGAATTACCTACAGCAAAGACAATTCTTTATTTTCTAAAGTCTTTAAAGGAAACCGGCATTGTCTTAAAAACGAAGTCGCCAGGTAGACCGAGGAGAACTTCTGAAGCTTGAACAGATCCGTGTTTCGTGGATCCCACGTAACATTAAAAAACGTGAAGCTACACTTGTTAATTTAAAACTAATAAAGATTTACTTCAGAATAAACGGCTTATTAATAAATTCTCTAAATTATTTAATTTCTTTTATTTGCAAGATACATGTAACATTTTAAAATATATACAGTGATTTATAATGAATATACCGATTTCCACTAAGTATCAACGGTGTCTGTTTGTGTGTCTGTGTATTTTAAAACGTATTCTAACAACAAGCAAAAAAGTTACTTTATTATATTTACACTTACTGCTGACGTCATACGAGTAAACTTATAATAATATTTTTGTCTAATAATTTTTTTGAAAATCTTATTTCGTTTTTTTTCACAATAAGAATTAAAAAAAGCACAGCTTAGCATAATAAATTATACATTTTAAAGAATAATTAATACAAAAATAGTTTACGCTGTTACGTTGGTAAAATCATAATCACCAATATAATAACAAAGTTTTATAAAATAAAATTAAACTTTTTAAAATTTGATATATCCGCCATTTTTAAACCATCGTATGTTTTTGCTGGGTAAAGAACGTATGAAAGCCATTTTCAAATCACTTTAATCACGTTTATATCAAATTAGACCAAAATTACGAACGCTAGTGTGTTAGAACATGTACAGATGAATTTGTAACGACTTTATAAAAAATTATCTAGTAGTCATGATCAGCGCTTATTTGAAAGTTTTGGTGCTCGGTCAGTCGTGATAGCCTCAGAGAAAATTTGTTAAAACAAAGATTCGTCATCTCCAGTTGATTAAAAACACGAGCATAATTAATTGGCATAGATTAACACAGGTAACAAAAAGCATTTAGTTACGTACTTGTTGATTTAACAGTTTTCTTTTGTATTGCTTGTTTTTGGATTTAAAGTATTAGTAAAAAAGTCAATTTGTTTTTAATTTTAAAGAATTTGTTACTGTGACTGAAGTATGCTTGCTTTCACTGAATGCCAACTAAAACAAAGAACATTTAAATTGGTCTAGAGCCATCAAACTCTGGTATTTTAAAATTTGCATCCTTTTGTTTATTTGAATTGTCGATTTTTTTTTAACGTCCGACTATTGTGCACACTTGGGCTGATGCAGACGATGGGATGATTTATAGTGTATGAAAATGCCAAGCCCTGCCGGGGATCGAACCCGGGTCCTCCGGATGAAAGCCCAGTACGCTATCAACTAGTCATCTTTGACTCCGCACGTTAACTGCAAATATTGCATAAAATGGAAAACATCCAGTAAATTTGGTCGAATTACAATGTGTGCGTTTCTGTGCAAATATGTTTCGTAATCGTCATGTAACTGGTTTTAATGTACACAAATTTGCTGAGTCTGGATTGGTTAAGATTTTATCATTTTGTTTTTTAACTATTTTTTCCGTAAGCCTGAAAATGCGAGGTAATTTTTGAACGAAACAGCACTTTATATGTTTATATTTATTAGTCCTGATAATTGGTAGGCCATATTTCTAATATTTTTACTTACACAACATATACAACATACAGGATATTTTAGAAGAAAATTTTCATACTTAGGAATTTTAAGAATAAGAGAAAAACGTTACATAAACGTCAGATGAAAAAGAAAATTTACTTGCCCAAATTTTCCAATCCTTAAATAATATTGAACCGTAATGGTGTTTTTTTTAAAACCACATTTAATTTAATGACTTAAATGATTAAAAACTTAGTGATAAATTGAATTAAATCGGTCCAATATATGTAAATCCTATGATTCAAAATATATGACGTGAAACGCAAATAATTTCTATCAAAAATATTCTTTTTACAGTGGACGTGAGATAATGTTTTTAAATTATTTATAAATTCATTTAAAGTTTCAAATATTACGTGTACAGAATTTTATAACAATACATTTTATGTATATAAAGTCATTAAACATAAATACAAATTTTAATAGACTTCTTTATTATAATAATAAACAAAATATAACTTTAATTTACATACATAATTATTACTTAACCTTAAGATTTTATTAAAATTGATTTAATTAAGATTAATTTTATAAAATTAGTAGAATTTATCATTGTTTGCAAATAGAAAGATATTGTAAAACGAAATTTGAAAATGATATATAATATGAAGTGAATGAAATTATAATACTGTATATAATTCTTAAAATAATCTACTTTATTTCTTACAGGAAAGTGATTATTGTATTACAGACAACGCTGGGAAACATTACGAAATATAATCACAAAACAAAACAATTAATAATGATTAGCCTACATAAAAAAAATAATTTATTTATTACACAAAAAGTTTGACATTTGTAGTTGTATGTAAAAAAATTCTGTTATTAAACCAAAAATTGAAAATCATGTATTTTATTTTTTTCTCGTTTTTTATTTTAATTACGATGGTTTGTTCAAAGACACGACAAATTAACATTACCTGAAACGTATCGGGATCCACGAACACGGATCTGTTCAAGCTTCAGAAGTTCTCGTCGGTCTACCTGGCGACTTCGTTTTTAAAACAATGCCGGTTTCCTTTAAAGACTTTAGAAAATAAAGAAACAAACATGTAACCTATCGGATGTTTAATAAAATCAGATGATTTTACGAATTAGTATAGAACAACTGATCTTTTAACATAACTACAAAAATTAAATTAACGATACATTTTATATAATTAATTCGGTCAAACTTCTTTGTAGTTTCGCGTTGGTTAACTCGCCCGCCTCTCATGAGCAAGGTCTCCGGTTCGACCCCGTAATTTTTAATTATAATTGATTTATTACGAGACTTGCTATTAGCAAAACAGTATGATATATATATCAATAAGCATGATATCATGCTCATCGCGCGTCCCGCATAATCCAACATCACAACCAGCCCTAAAACGTGATTCATGTTAAAATAAAGTAAACGAAAGATGCTTGCTTTCTACAGAATTTGTAAAGTGCAGTAATTTTTTGTTTCATAGTTTGCAGCACTGGCTCACCTGAACTTTAAGTTGTTACTTTGTAATTCAAACAATTCGTTTTAAGTCGTATAAAAACTAAATAATTATTGCACATTTACATGTTAACTTAGTGTTTATTAATTTTGTAATGGTAGTTGCAGTGGAAGAAGAGCATTACTGATTTCTTACACAAACTGTTTCTGACTATAATGTATTTACCTGGAATTTCAATAATTTACTAAATAATGGTAATTGTCCAAGCATAACTATTGATTTGGAAAGTCAATATTAAGTAAATGAAGTGGTCTAAGCTCGGTGAACCAAAAGGCTAAAACACAGGTCACCCTCAACTGCGCATCTCAAGGTCGTAGGTTTGAGACTGCAGTTACTGCTCTGTAAGCCTCATCTTTCAGTAATGCCGGTCGATCGTTCTCATTAATGTAAGTGGTGCAAAGTACGGAACTTAAAGAAAAAGTGTAGATGAAAAGAAAAATAGTGGAATGTTGTCTGTAAACGGACTTGTTGGAGAATTTTAATTTGGCTGAATATAAAGAAGACACCGACAAATTATTTTAATATTTTGTAGAGGAATTCGTTTTTACACGTTCTTGAAACAGATGTTATTATTTTTGGTTTTACATAAGAAGTTTTTTATATACGTAAGGGTTGTATTACTTGTATAAAACTTTATTTTTTAACTTGGAATATACTTTATCCATTTCATGTAGAAATAGTGAAACACCTTGAACCTCGATTTTTGGCTGTGGGAAAATAGAAAGCGGAATATAATTTCATGCATCCTGATACAACTAAAATACAATAAAGGTATTATCAACTCTTGCAGTCTCTTCAGTAGTTTGGAGTATATATATAATAGCATGCACTGATTATAACAAGCTCTTCATCGGAACAGAAATCACGCTTCGCCGAACATATTTTATATTGCAACAACAATTAAACAATACCGGAAATAATAAGAATATTTGTATTAAATTCAGTTCGAACGAGTTGTTCAACACAGAAACCTAGGGACGACGTGTCCGAGGTGGTTAGGTCTCCGGTCAGTCTGCTGCGTCACAGAACTTGAGCACTTTTATGTTAGATACTGCGTAATTAATTACAGTAATCTTTACCATTTTCAAAAATTCTCATTTCACCTAATCCTAAGTTGAAAAAACAGTATATATTAGAATTTTAAACTCTCAAATTATATTGAAAACACGAAAACACAATTTATAAGATTTTTTCAAATGCAATTTAACATTTTCTTTATTCTGCTTCAACATCAAAAGTAGATAAAATGTGTGCAAGTCGAATGTGTACCAGTCGAATGATATTTACACAGCAAAATAAGAACATGTAACTTTCTATAACTGAACTTAATTGCTTCAATGCTTAGAGTTTTACAGAAATACCAAACTGTCGGTGACAGTTCGGAGATTACAAGTATTGGTGTTATTTGTACGGCAGCTGCAAGAACTGTACAGATAGTGAGTTCTCAACAAATCCCTTTTCCACGAAAGTGTTCTGTTAAAAGTAAAGTTACTTGTAATATTAGTTTCGTCACAACAATTTACCCCGTGGAAACTGAGTGGCTTCCCGAGGCTCTGAGTACTTATTTAAAATACGGGTATTATCTTTCTACTATGGTGGTATCATCAAGAGTAGGAATTCGGGCGGTATATCCCAAATATCCCAAATATGGCGGCCACTGACGCAGCGGTGTCGGACGCACGCAGCTGTGACGCACACAGGTGTCTCGTGATGGAAGCGAACGTCGGCTCGCGCCCGCCGCCATCGTGTTACGTACCCGAGCCGCCTGTGGATATTAATTAATCGAATAAAAAGTTGTGCGTTTCTGGCGGGGCTCGAACCGGGGACGTTGCGCGTGTGAGGCGCACGCTATGACCACTGTACCACGCGGGAGCGTCTTGGGAAATTAGTGCGATTCGAGATATATGAAACGTAACGATTTTGCCCGATCGAATCGCCATCGTGGTACGTGCCTAGCCAGCCCTGAGACGGTGGATAGTGCGTTATATAAACATATAAAGTACTTCATTCTATGGCTGCCGCCGCCATCGTGTTACGTGCCCCGGGCCTGTGGATAGTGTGTTATATAAACATATAAAGTACCTCATTCTATGGCCGCCGCCATCGTGTTACCTGCCCTGGGCCTGTGGATAGTGCGTCATACTCCATTCTATGGCAGCCGCCATCGTATTACGTGCCTAGCCAGCCCTGAGACGGTGGATAGTGCGTTATATAAACATATAAAGTACTTCATTCTATGGCCGTCGCCATCGTGTTACGTGCCCAGGGTCTGTGGATAGTGCGTCATACTCCATTCTATGGCCGCCGCCATCGTGTTACGTGCCCGGGGTCTGTGGATAGTGCGTTATATAAACATACAAAGTAAGTCTATCTATGACCACCTCTCTCTCTCTCTCTCTCTCTCTCTCTCTCTCTCTCTCTCTCGTCTTACGTGAAAAATAAGGGAAAAAAACAACAACAACAACATTTCGTAAAATAATGACATTTTTATTATCAATTATCGATTTGACACTCGAAAGATCTGGTACAATTTTTAAAAACGCAATTGCAAAAAGCTATTTCGTCTTTGCGACTAGCGCAGCATTCTACCAAATCGCGAAACGTGAAGCGGGTACATCGTTTCCTGCAGCAGGCGTAATCGTCGACTCCTATCTTTTACACAGGTAGTCTGGCAAAATTCAATTTCATTTGTACGGTTCTGCAACGGCAATGGCAGAAGGAAAAACACTGGCAGATTTTGCACGCTAGCCCGTCTACTTGGCATTCGGGCGCAACGTAGCATTTCAGTTCGCAGCAGTATTGAGTTTTGTCTGTAAAAATAAAAAAAATCAACGTCATTCTCCGGTGCACACGCTGGCAACACTCACAGATGCACATGTTGGCAACATGCACTTTGCGGTCGACAGTTGCAGGCCTCCAGTTGCAGCCATGTCGTGGAGAAGGAAAGAAGCTCTTAAACAGTACAAGGCGGACATATTACAATCGTTTACTAGGTAAATCGAAGTTATTGTTCACTCTGTGTGTTTGATTTTTTTAAAAAAAAATATGCGTATGTGTATAAAAATGTTTTTTGTATTTTTTTTTCAGGGCGATAGACGAAAAATTCAAAAGTATACGGCGTTTGGAGGATGTTGAAAGAATAAAGACTGATTTCGGATATAAAATCGAAATTCAAATGGTAGACGGCGTGCAAATACATCAGCACGAACTCCAGCGGTTATGGCAACCTAAAATGTCCAACCGTCGTCGTCGTCGTCCTCGCCCTCGTCCACCAACACAGCCCCCAACCATCGCCACCACCACCACCACCACCACAGCCCCCGCAGACTGACCAGGACTTTGACATAACCCCGACCCTAGACATCCTGGACACTGACATGCTGGACTCCCTATTACAATCGTTATCCCCCGACATGACCCTTAATACCCCTCCCCCTCTACCTCCTTCTGCTCCTTGAATCCGAGGAGCAGCGTACAAATGGCCCTTTTCAGGGCCCGCATAAACATATTCATGATTGTCCTCTGTGTTTGTACACGGGGTTGGAACCGTCGTACGAGGTGGTGAAGCCGCCGTCGTAGCCCACATTACAATCCGGTGTTAAGCAGAAGGCTTAACCCCTTGAGGAAGTAGCCCCAAACCATCGCTACTCCCGGTGACTACCACTCCATGACAAAATTGTAGTCTCCCAAAAAGTTTTTTTTTTTGCTTTATATTTTTTAATTTTTTTTGTATTTTTAATGTTTTTGTTAGGTTATTACAATAAAAGATTACACCGTCAGCGTAGCGTACGCGCACGCGCGCAAGGGAGAATCAACTCCACACCAGTCACACACAAAACCAAGGTTTACGGGAGAATTAACTCCGCGCCAGTGACCTCCAAACACACACACACACACAACCCAGGTTTACGGGAGAATTAACTCCGCGCCAGTGACCTCCAAACACACACAAACACACACACACACAACCCAGGTTTACGGGAGAATTAACTCCGCGCCAGTGACCTCCAAACACACACACAACCAAGGTTTATGGGAGAATCAACTCCACACACACACACACACACACACACACACACACGTCTATTAGGTTTACGGGAGAATTAACTCCGCGCCAGTGACCTCCTAGACATAAGCGCGCGCTCGCGTACACTAAGCATCGAGTAAATCGTAATAATGTTTCGCGCTCTGCAGAGCGCACTTACTACTATCGCTATTATGACGGGGTAATATGCATTTGAAATATGTACATTTGACGTTATTATCCAACGTTTCGGGTAATTCCAAAACGTTCGGATGGTAACGGCGTAAAAATTGCGCTTTTTCCGCACCTTTAGTGTACAAAGTGGAAAAAGGTCTGAACATCTCGCGTACCACGTTCTCGTCGAACGGTATATCGCCGTCCGCCCACTCTATACAGTGAAAATATTCGCGTAACCAAAGAGCGATTTTCTTACTCTTTTCGTTCAGCGTGTGAAAACCGTAAGGCGATTTGAAAATCGTAACCGTGTACGAGAAACGGCTGACAACGGCCAATTCTTTCACTATATACTCGCCGCAATTGTCTACGTACGCGTGAAATTCAACTACCGCTAGCCGATTCTGCTGCTGCTGCTGCTGCTGCTGCAGCATGTTTTTTGAATAAGACCACTTCGTCGTACAAACGGTCCGCTTCGGGCAGACTACTGGATACAGGTTCGTCGCCGCCTGCCAGACACTCGATGATGTACGCGATCAAATCTTTTTCGTTGTAAAACAATTCTTTGATACGACGCGTCACCAGAGGCACACTGTCGGCGAACAATTTCCACTCGTCGGCGGTCAACGAAACGGTATGCGGACCGCTACCGACGCCGACGCCGCTGTACAACTGAACGTATCTCTTACCGAACACTTTCCGGACAATCACGTGACCTTGACTGAATTTAAATTTTGTCGAAGCGGTCGAAGCAGCAGCAGCCGCGGCTGCCGACGTTATATTCGTCAGTTCGTTCAGCAACTCGTTGAACGTGAAATAGGTGAAGAAAACGAATTTATTTTTACCCGACTGCACCAAAACGCCCAGCTCGTGTGCGGCGTGCTGGAAAAGACCGGTCACGATAAATTTACTGCAATCGCTGTTTAAAAAATTCACCGTTTTCAAATAAATACATAAAGGCAAGTTTGGCGGCACCGTACGTCTTGTAAACTGCTGGCGATCCACTTCCATACGCTCCGGCTCCATGACTCGCACTGAGCGCTGTAACACTCATCTCGCACCTACCTCACTTCTCCCCACTCCTCCTCCTCATCCCCACCAGCCTAAAAACCCGCTATATTTTTAATGGCGCCTGTGAGTAGAGAATAGCTCATGTGCTTATCGTAAAAGATAACGCAATAGGCCGTAGTATTGGCGGGAAAGTTATCGGAAGCTTCGATTTCCAGTTTCACGTCGACAGGTCCCGACCTGAACGAATCTTTGTGTTTGGAACAATCGATTACGAAAATCGGTGTTTTCTCTTTGAACGTTTGCAAATCGACACAAGGGGACGGTTCGCGACCGTAATAGTACTGTTGGAAATCGCAGAATTTGTGGTACGCTGGCGCCGCACTACCGCGTACCCGTTTGTAAGGGTGAAAATCCGAATTCAGATGAACGCGTACGTCCGTGATGTTGCAATAATCGAACGCGGACGCGTCTTTAGCGATCTGATTGGACCTATCCGTTTGAAAGACTAACGCTATGATCTGGGGCATCTGGTCTATAGTGGCCGTCTTGAGGACCCACGATTCGTGTTTCACGGCCGGCCACAACGGTCGTACTATAACGTCCCACCCGCGATACGCAATGTGCGCCGTGATGTTGTTTTGAATCTTTCGCAACGTGTCCACCTCGTGTTTCCCGTCCACGGTAATGTGATGCAACAACCACGTGATACCGGTAATCACGAGGTCAAAGGACGTCGCGCCGTCTTCGCTGTAAACGGCGTTCAAATCGGTAGCCGATCGTAAGAGTACCAGTTCCTGTTTCACGTTGACCACTATACGCCGGTAATCCTCGAAAAATCCCATCAACATTTTCAACGGTACGAGTACGGAAAATTCACCGCTACTACTATCGGGAGACACGTACCTGCCGGGACCCACCCAACCGGCATTTTTGAGGTTATTCACCCTGTACTCGGGCGTGGACAGTAAGTTTTTCACCGTACTCACGATACCCAATTGACGCGTACCGTCCACTTCGTTGCCGGCAATCTCGTATCTGATATTGTCGAATAGAAACGCCACGCCGTTGTTGACAAAGTCCACTTTAGCCTTGGCACCGTTTTCCTTTTTCCCGTCAACGTACCCGTAATGTAAAGCATACTCTCGTGCGGTAACGTCATGACGTCCTGTTGGTTAACCGGTATGCGGATCTCATCGTTATTGCGGAACGTGGACGACGCGTACGGTTTGTGGTAATGATATTCTTTACCGGTGATCGTATTATCGTACACAGGTTGTCTTTCGAGCGCTAGCATATCCATTATTTCGGAACAATTTTAAAGCCGAGAGAGCGTAGAAAACGTATATTCCTAGGTGTTAACACTCTCGTGTTTGTCCGCGGACTAGCGTCGTATCTATACGTATCCCGGTTAAATACGAGACCCATTCCGCCTCGTCTTACCGACGTCTTCTCAAATGCAATCTGATCGAAATAGTTTCGTTCCGGAAATCCATGAGATCGCCGTTCTGATCTTTCAGGCTGACGGTAAGGTTGTGAATCGATTTCACGTTGACCGGTAAATATATTACGGTTCGCGGGATCTCGATAATCTTATAGCCGGGCGGTACGCGAAGATAAAATTCGTGTATAACGTGACTCTCTACGCCGTTTTGAAACGAACCCGACGCCACGTTACATTCGATTTGTATTACACTGACCTTGATGATGTCCACCGGTAGGTCGGAAACGTGCACATAACCGGGTCGTAGAATTTTCCTTTCGAAACCGAGTAACGTGCCGATCGAACGTTCGCCGCTGAAATCTACCGTTTCCGAACAAAATATCTCCGCCTTTAACGTGTTATTGTTCGGTTTCAAAGAGAAAACGATATTCGAATCTAGTTTCGATTTAATGTACTTTTCAATGTCGTCGATTTCGTACGAACCCGTAGGCAATTTTACGTCTACTGTTTTAGACGAAACGGTCGAATCGTCGACGTCAGTAGTAGTAGTAGTAGTAATTAAACGAGCGGTTCTTGTATTTTCCGTGTCTTTGTCGACAGCAGCAGCACCAGCAGTAGCGGGTGATGAAAGTTTTTTTTCTTTTCTTCTTCTTCTTCTTCTTCTTCTTTTTCATTTACAGTAACATATTCCAAATTTTTCAAAAAGAACAGAGATAGTTTATCGCGACCGTCGCCACTCGTACTAGTCGTCGTCGTCGTCGTCGTAAACAATCGAAATTCGTTATTAACACCGTCTTTGATATTCGGAATAGAATTGTACGTAGCCAAATCGACCAGACCGATTTCCCATTGGCCGCCGCCGCCGCCACCGTCGGAGACGTCGATCGGCGGGAAAAAATCGCAAGAAAGTTCGGAACTGTTTCCGTTCAAACATATGGACATGACGGTGTCGTGAGAAACTTTAGACACAGATGACCGCAAACGACTGAATCGAAAAGCTGGTATCTCGTGTAATTATAGCGAATATCGGCTGCTGGACCGAAATACGCGATCAACTCTTTCGGCGGTCTCAGATTACCGAAACTATCGAAATACTCGACCGCATCGCCTTTCTTTTTATAACATACCCAGTGAGTACCGTCGCCCGTCACGCTGTCCAAATTCACGATAGCCGATTCGTTTCGCCACGGTTTACCGCGCGATAACGTGTCGCGCATGAAAACACCGCGGAACGCTGCCACGCCCAAACGTTTCGCGTACTTTTCCAATTCCAAATTCGTCATCGATCAGATGGGTATCGAATCGATCAATAGGTTGTTGTTTTTTTTTTTTTCCTAGTCGTCCTACGACGTTTTCTGCAACCGCCGCCGCCGCCTACCTTCTTCTTGTACGGTCCGAGATAAAGACCTTTTCCCCTTAAACCGGAAATGAGTTGAGTAATAGTGCTCCGTTTTTTAGCCGCCAACCTCTTCTTCCTTTTTCTCCCGCCACCCCCTAATTTCGCTTTCGCTTTCATCGCGGCCGCTACCGCTAGCGCTGTCACTCGTTCCGCTAGAGAAGCGTCACTCGCTTTGACACGGTTCCAAGCTTTTCCCGCCAAACGATTGTCCGCCTCGCTACGATTTTTTGAATCGCTGTACCGGCTGTATGCGATATCGTGTTCTTTGCACGCCTCGTCCAAAGGATTTATACCCTTATCGCCGCGAGCTAATCTCTTCTTCAATTTAGTTCCCGGACCGCAGTAGTTGTACGTAGGTATATGTAGTTCGACGGGCAGTAAATCGACCGCTTTGTTTATAGCGGACGGTAGTAAATCGACAGCGGACGAAATCAATCCACGACCTTTCCTAATCGCTCTCCGTTTACGACTGACACGTTTTGCCTGCTTACCGACCATTTTAACACTAAACACAAATTACTACGACTAGCTCTTTAAGTAAATGAAGAAGAAGAAAATTTCGATTAATATTTATTCTTCCCACACTTGGCGCCAATGGGATAAAAGATTCTGTTTAGGGTCATCGTGACTGTACCGTTTCCTTATTTCCATAGCCAAAGAGATAAGTTCTTTGTGAATATCACCCATCGTACCAATCATTGCTTTATTAATCGCTATTTCTACAGCTTCGGTCATCTGATTGTAAGTGACAGCGTCGTTATCGCTCGACCCTTTACCCATGTTCCTGATAGGCTTATATTCAGCATCAAAGTAACCCTTAACACCGCCGCCGTTTAATGTATTAAAGGCAACACACATTTTAATGTTTTCCTCTTGTTTGTGTAATTGCTCGACATTCACAGCGTCAATAGGCTCCACACCTGCAGGTACGCTTGTGATTCTTATTCTATTAGCGTTGAACACATCACCGGTCGGCAGACGAGTGAGAAAGAGCGTATTTTGCATTAGAAAATTTAAATTGACAGCGTCTTTAGCAAGTACAGGTTCTGCTACGTGACCGAGACGCTTATTCTGTAGATGCCAGCTGTTACCGCTTGTAACGCTTATTACGCGATTATCCACGTACGATTTTGTAACGGCATCATTTTTAGCTGTGGGCGTTTTAACGTTACCGATAACCGATCCGCCGGCGTCAAATTTTCCCCCACCACCGTCTTTCACGAGCATATTTTCTTTCGCATACCGGATGTTGACGGCATCTCCGTCCAATTGTGGCGGACCTACATTACGTAATCGAAAATTTTCAAACGAATAACTGTCGACCAGTTTAATGGGGATTAAAGATTCCAAGTACTCTTTGGTCACGGCGTCGTCCGCAGCTGTCGGGTTAGCTAGACCGCCGAGAGGATTATTTTTCGCGTGATATTTTGCAATCACCGAGTCGAATGTTAAACAACGTTTCTTCATCGTACCCCTATTTACGGCAACTTCGTCGTCGTCGTCGTCGTCGTCGTCGTCGGGCGTGTAGACATTACGTAACGCTTTGTGTTTTAAATCGTAATCTCCGTCCTGAGTAAGAGCGAATCCGATCCCTGGTGGTCCTCGGCGTTCCGAATTTCTGCGGCCGTCGCCGCTGCCGCTATAACGTCCAAACTTGTCGACACTCATCGTATCACTGCTCGTATTTTTCTATTTCCCGAACCTTTTATCAGTCCCGCCTCTTTGAGTTCTTCTATAATGGACGCTATCTCGTTGGCGTGACCCGTATGACCGGCGTCGTACGACATGAGCAAAAGCCGTAATCTGTCGCACAATTCGTTCGGATCGTCCCAGTACGCGTAACCTTGACCTTGTTTAACACGACTCGTCGTCGCCGTCTTCGTCTTCTTCTTATTTTGTTTTGCCGGCGGAAACAGGTATTGTATAACACGTTTGTATTTAACCGAAGTGTGGTTGCGGTTGACCGGCGCGTAGGACTTGTATTTCTGGAGGTGAGCGTTTGTTTGTATACAGATATTTTTGTACGCGGCGGCGTCTTCGGTCGTGTACTCGACGGGATCCCTCATGAATAGTATTTCGTATAGGCCCGGTGTACCTTTGTAGGTTGAGTCATCGATAACAATGTCACCGTCGTCGTTGAACTGTATCGTTTTCGAACCGACCATTATCGAGTTTTCTTCTATTCGCGGTCCGTACAGATTATCGATTTCGCTTTTCCTCGCCGTATCGGTAATCATTTTCAACATGTATTTACGTACTACAGGGTGGTTAAACGTCTTGTTTATCCATTATATCGATTCGTCACGTCCTTGCGGTGTCGACACATAACTAGCTACATTTTGCTGATGCTGCGGAGACACTTTCGGAAGAGCAGCAGGAGATAAAGAAGTAGATCCTAATGATGATGTTTCCGCAATGACCGGCGTATCTAGAAAGCTCGGATATGATGATGTTTTTCTTTTCGGTGTCGACACTGCCGACATCATAGAATGGTCTTCTTCTTCCTCCTCTTCTTCTTCCTCTTGTTTTTCAGTTTTCGTCATAACGGGTAGTAGCGTCTGCGAGGCGTCTTGTATTTTCGTCAACTCTTTGATGATGGGTTTTTTACTGTCTTGTCAATTGTACGTCCATATCGGCATCGCCGAATTTCATCTGCATATATTTCCGCTTCAAAGCGTCTTTCAACCGATCGATTTCGAGCGTAGCCAGATCACCGGTTAACGTCATATCGTCGAATGAACAGCTGTACCGGTATGTAGCGTTATTTATATATGTTGTTGTTCAAGGCAATTCCAGCGATCTAAAGAAAAGTGGATACTTTTTCGCGGACAACAGATATTGTATAACGTCACCGGCTGACGCGTACAAAAACTTTTTACCCTCCCAACGCAACCCTCTCAGATAACGGTACATATTGTTATCGAAAAAAGGGATCCGCATAGTTTTACGCGCGTCCGTAAAAACAAAAGTGCGTTTCACGTTGTCACGCCACTCCGGTATTTCGGCTACCAATAGGTGATCGTCTCGCGGCGTATCCTGCATGTACTCTTTCAGCCCAACTAGAGGACGAATCGAAGATGATGATGAAGCTAAAAGATACGAATTCAATAAGAGGAATTCGTCTAAATTCGCACCCGTATAATTACGCCATGTTTCCAATTGTCGCGAGTCGACGACCTTGTAACGGTGACCGTCAAAAGAGAGACCAAAGTGTCGGCACTGTTCGACGACGCTCGGCAGGGCGACTTTAAGAAATTCTACCGTAAACATACCTTGCGCTTTGTTGTTCATCGCCTCGAATGCTCTGCCCCGTGTATTGTGAGGCAAAAGCGGCGGCACGGGACCGTATTTTACGTTATAGCTCACGTCAATCATACATCTCGAACTTGTAATCAGTCTGTAGGCTTCCACGGATTCGCGTATGGGTATACTTCTCTCTGTAATTACCACACATCTAGACGCGTTCGGGAATAAACAACCGTACTGCAACATGTCCAAATAGACTTGAGTGTACTCGAGGTTACCGTGACCGGGGGTGACTGTACGGTTAAAAAGATCAGGAAACGGTCTGAAACGTGAGAGTAGATTTTGAGGGTGTCGTACTGTACCGTTGAGCATGTGTTCGTTGTAGAATACCAGTTCGAACGGGACTCCGCGTTTTTCACTCTCGCACAGAAATTTCATCCAAATATCCCTGTTGTAGATTCGCGAAGCGCTAGCGATCATCAATATTACGACAGGCGGAACGGTCTTACTGTAGCTACCGCGCCTTTTATGGCGCCAACAACGTCTGTTGAATACGTCACCGTGTTTTCCCGATCTACTACAGTAATTGCCGCAATACCGTTTCCTATCCGCGTAATACCACGCGCACAGGTTCGATTTCGGCGGCTGTCGCCTCGGACGTGTAGAAGAAGCGTTCTTATACGCGGCTACATCGTTGTACGTGTATATTCTCATTGCAAATCTTTGTAGAAACTATCGAATCCTATCCTGTACCGGCCCTCTTCTATCTCGCTGTCTTTGTCTATCAACAAGAACCCGTGTTTCTCTTTCCACGCTGCCGCGCAGATATCTTTAAAAACACCGAACGTAACGTCTGTGTTCACGTGGTCGTTGTAAATGTGTCTCAAATTGAGTTCGTCCTGTTTAAATACTACCAGCAAGTTGGCGTTGTCGCGCACCAGCTGTTTCGGAATCCTACTGTACGTTTGGCCTAGATAAAATGAGTCTATATTATTGTGACGCCCCATTGTGAAATATTTGCGTATATTATCGTGTTTCTCGCAAGCTATATCGTCGAATATCATTACCGAATTCGGTTCGGCCTCGCTGGGGTCGATGACACTTTCGTTCTCTGTACACGGGAAATAACCTATACCCGTGTCCTCGGTGAAAACCGTTTCCAAAAGTTTGTATTTCGGTTGGTGCAGAGATTTCGAAAATACGTAAAAGTGTAAAAGATTTCGTGTCGAAAAGTAAATTGAACAGGACGTTAGTTTTACCGCAATTGGAAGGACCGCATACGATACAACGAATAGTATTGGGCAAAAGCGAGCTATGACGTTTACTCTTGCCCCCGCCACCGCCGGCAAAAACGTCGAAATTTGATATTTGCAATTTTTCACGCGACGTCTCGATACGCATTATCGTTCGATACTGAGCCGCTCGTGTGCGCGCGTGTCTAATAAATAGAAGGCTTTGTCCGAATGTAAAAATGTGGCCGCGTGTGGGGACACAGGAAACGGATATCCCGTTTCAAGCGATTAGTTTGCCCTTATCGATCCACGAGTTGTGCGACTTGTCAAAGCCGAACCACTTTACCAGAACTTTGTTCCCTTTCGATCGCAATACTTTTTCCACGAGATAAACATCGCCCACATTAATTTTACTTAATTATTCGGCGTAAAACCCGCCTTTCAGAATCTCGCCTTTCGAGTCTTGTAAAATGTACGTGGTAGGTGCGGTCGGGACTACGGCGTAAATAGAAAACACCTCGTTCGTCCAGTTCGGTAGGTAGCCTTTAGCGAAGGTCTTCTTATACATGGAAATCCTTACTTTATCGTCCACGATAAATTTAGTCTTTTCCAAAGTGCCACCACCACCCTGACCGTTTACTTTTTTCAAAAGTCGGTTTTCGTGTTTTCGCGTCACAAGAACCGGTTTCATACCGATGGTGCTGTGCACGGTGTTATTGTAAGACCGAACTACCGATTTTAATAAATCTACCCACTCGTATGTGCCGCGAGCCGTAAATTCGCGCCACATTTTTGTTTTCATAGTACGATTGAGCCGCTCGACTATAGACGCTTTCTTATCCGTATACGTGGTGTAATGGTTGATGCCGTATTTTTTCATCAGTTTACCCACGTGAGCGTTGAACCACTCTTTACCCTGATCGGTCTGAAAATGGCGCATGGGGTGTTTTTCGAGTATCGGTTCCAGAGCGGTCGCCACTTCGGCGCTCGTCTTGTTTTCAACGGAACGGCTATAGCGAATTTCGACAGACAATTTATCATTGTCAGTATATATTTGTAACCGTTGTTGCCCTTAGCGTACGGGATCATTTCCACCAAATCCGCCTGATATAAATCGTACACACCCTTCAGCGTGACACGACGTGTTTTGAAATTTCTTCGCGCCGGCTTATGCAGCTCATCGGCTATATCACGTCTCACGTTCATACCGACTGACGACTGTCTATCTGAAACAAAAGATTTTATACTTTTTTTTTTATGGAGGGTGGCCCCAACCTTCGCCACCCTCGCGTGGTATCCATTCCAAAAAAAAAATTCCTATTACTCTGCTGATACCTCCGTTTTTCTTTTTACCGTCTTTCTTATTGCACCATACGCCTTACGGGTTGTTACACCTCGTCAGAGGGACATTCACCCTTACGAGCGCGGTCACGCTTCGCCAGAGGGGACATTCACACAAACACACACTCATGTTTACGAGAGAATTAACTCTTCGCCAGTGACCTTGCATTCAGCAATAAGAAAGAGGGTAAAAAATATTTTGAAAAAAAAAGTGTTCTGTCTGTCTGTGCCTCTCTCTCTCTCTTACTCTAAATGTTGTTTTTTGCTACGGTGACCGTACGGTAGTGTATCGAAATCACCGCAGCGTTTTCTTTTCGCACCTGTCACCCGAAATATTTTCGATTCGTTCACCGTGATCACTTGGTGATCTTTGGTACGACGAATCCTTTTGTCTGTGACCGTAAGAGTTTCCGGTTGTTTATTGTCGTCGACGTTGAGAACCATTCTCTTTAAAGACTCGAAATTTACTACGTCAGACGTGCTGAGATTCAATGTGAGTCCTTTGACCTTGCATACGGTGACCAGTTCGTTGTATTTGGTAGACAAAACTTTGTAACCGTAGACTTTCGGTCCACCGGATACAAATTCTGTAATATACGAACCGGGACCGTACTCCAGGAGTTCGTCCGTCATCTGCCCTAAGTAGTCTCCTGTCTCTACCTTGTGTGCACCTTCCAGGTAGAGTACAGAATCAGTGTCGTAGTAGATGGTCTGTCTGTCAAGGGCATCCAGGTGTTCGTACAGTTTAAGTCGCGCCTGAGCCGTCGTGAAAGCGGCGAGTACGACGTTGACCGTAGGAAGAACATCGCAGACGTCTTCGACGTACTCCCAGTTCACCACGATTGTTTCGTCGTTCACCTCCTGGATATTGTTAACGCGAACGGACGGACTGACCAACATTTTGAACAATTCGGTGGGTTGTCTGACGATCGCGGTCTTTGTCTGGTTTTCTCGCTGGCCGAATTTTCCCCAAAAGGAATTCAACATCAATTTGGCCAGCGAGCGTCGGCCCTCGTTCTTTTCGATTTTAGCCGCTTCCAGTGTCACCCGTTCGGCCGTGAAATAGTCGTCTATGTATTTTTGTCTGTCCTCGTCAGTCTTACACCAGTCGGGGTAGCCTGAAGCTTCTTGTTTTATTTTTAAGAATTTATTAATGAAATCCGTAAATAGACCACCGCCCTGGTCGAAAGACGCCATTTCGTACTGCCACATTTCGAACATTTCCAAAATGACGTACCCCTTGTCCACGGCCTTACGGATTTCGTCCATAGTCCAAGTCCCGGTCAGCGCTCGTCGGTCGACGCCGTGGTCGCAATCGGAGACGTTCAGTGTTTCCGCGCACGTGCGGCACAACACGAAAATCAGTTTGTCATGCATCTTTACCGGCAGCACGGGGTGGTAGAGTTCGAGAGGCGGAAGGACGGTACACTTTAGCAAGCCGTCCGCCTCCATGCCCGCCCTCCTGCACACGTCCACGTAGTGGATTATTTCTCCCTCTTTGCAAGCGTGATAGGTGCGCACGTTACCCGTACGACCGCCGAAAATAGCGTCTCTAGGATTCAAGGGTGCCGTAGGCTGGAAGGCGAGATGAGGCGGTGCCTTGAACTCGCACTCCCACATCTCCACTACCGAAGAGACCAGACGTGACAGTTTATCGATTTTTGCCTTGGTTCTCTGCAAACGAGCGTCGAGCGTGTCGGACGGATCATCCTCTAGGAGCTCTTCGCGCCCGTGAGGGAAACACCGTTGGCAGCCGTGCCAGTAGCAGCCGTGGAACTCGTATACGGTGTCCGTGCGGGCGCAATAACCGTCCACTTTCATGCCGGCAATCTGTTTCTCCCTGCCGCGACCGGCGTGTTCCAAACGGTAGTCGTCGTCGTCGTCGGCGATCCGCTCCCGCTCCTTTTCCTCTACCGAGGCCAACCATTGCAGAGCGGCGAGCGACTGTTTGTCGGCCAAACGGTAGCCGTTTTTCGGAACTATGCCGATGGTGCCGGCCTTCAGAAAGTTACGTCTGAACGCCACGTTGCACGCGCTGGCGATGGTCACGGCTTCCAGGAACGGGTCCACTTTGCATTCCTGCAGAAACGAAGCGCGGAACTTTATGCACGCTTGCGCCAGTATATCCACGTCCGAATAACAGTATTCGAAAATCTCCTTTTGAAAATCGAACACGTATTCGTTGCGCACCTGTTCGTCGTACCATTTGGAAAACTCCTTGTGGTTCTTGTCGAACATGGAGTCGGGGCAGTAGTACTCGCGGCCGGGCATGGGACCTACGTAGTTTTGATTGGCCAGAGTGTTGAACAGATGGGGGAAATAGCCTTTTTTGTTTTCCGGCGGCAGATCGAACGCTTTGGGGAGTTTCGATAGAGCCATAGGCATGTAGTTTAGGGAGTCGATGAATTTCACGTTATCCAACTCCATGAGGATGACCTTGGAGCCGCGCGTGATGAGTTTCGGCGTGAATTTCGTCTCTTCGAGCACGTACTTGAAAATAAATTGGTGGTCGAACGCTTGACCGTTGTGCGCGATGACGCACACTTTTTTGTACGTCTTGCGCACGTCCATGACATAGGACATGAACCTACGGACGGGATCTTTTTGGAACACGCGCGTTCTGGTACCGCAGTGGGGGCAGTCTTGCGTCAAGCGTATCATACACTCCCAGCAATACTGTTTGGACACGCACAAGGTGACACGGTGCACCCGAGCCGTGTCCAGAACTTCGTCTTGGCGCGTTTCGAAGTCGAAAAATACGAACAGGAAGTCTCTGACAAGAGGTTTACGAGTGTCGACCGTCATGTAGCATTGGTGGCCCGACTGCTTATAGTCTTTGCACACCTTGCAATAAATTTCACCGCAAACGTGCTCGGCTTTCTGTGTTTTAGTTAGAATCAGTTTGTTACATTTCGCGCATTCCTGTACAGACTGACAGACATAGCCTTTGTGGGCGGTAAAACAACTTTTATTTTTAAAATATCTGTTGCAGTCGCTGCAATGGATCGCGCTGTCGTCCTTTACGCACGGCGGCGTTCGCTTACAAGCGTTGCACCGCGCCTGGCATCTGTGCTCGTCTCGGGAGTTGTAAGGGGCGTGACAAGTTACACAATAATAACTGCAGGCGAAATCGGCTGTTAAGCTAGTGATCGTGTTGTAGTGACCGTTGTGAAACATCAAATTTATAGCGTACCGCGCGTTCGGGGCGTCGCCCTCAAAGTACACGCTACGACCGCGGCTGTCGTAATTGTAGACGGTGATTTTATAATCGGTCAGGAATGTTTGGAACCGCTGTAATTCTACCACCCCTGCCCCCGCATCCCCTATGTCAACACCTGCGTCGATCATCAGTTGGCGGGCCGCGATGGTCTGTCTTTTTCGCCTATTTTGTATGATGGCCTTGTAATCTCGGTCTTTGTCCGCATGCGCTTTACCCACTACCAGTGAGCACGGGAGACACAGTGAATCGTTGTTCTTAATCACCACGATCCCCCTTCTAGCTTTACACTCTTCGGCAAAGTTATTGAAGAGCCCCGGTCTAACACGATTACGCCCGCGACCCAGTGGAACGTTCACTTTGGTGCAATCCACTTTGAAAACGTTACTGGTAGTGAACGTTTCGACATTGCTTTGAATTATGCCGCCGAAAATATTCCAGAGAACGTCAGCGGTCACTTCCGTTGCCGGTCTAAAAGCTACGTAACCGGGGTCGCGATTTTTAAAGTTCAAACTGGTCAGAGTGAAACCCAAACGATCTTCCTCGGTAGCGTCTTTTGTCATAACGTCCACGAGTTCCGTCAGACCTTGTTTGACCCATTGAATCTCGTCAGCGTCTGAAGGCGGCCGATTGAATTTAAACGTCACTTTGGTCCCGTGCAGACGAAACTTTTTCACATACGTCGACACTTTGGACACTATAAAAGCGGCCATTATTATTCTTATTAGAAAAAAATCAATACTGTTTATTATACAAAAAAGAAAAATATTATTTAATAGACTTTAATTTTTTTCGAAAAAACGGTAGTGTTTACCTATTATATAAAAAGAAAATTATTATTTAGTAAACGTTATTCTTTCGAAAAAGATCTTGTTTACCTAGTACATAAAAAGTTATTATTTTATGTCAGAAATAGTGTTTATTACACAAAAAAAATTATTATTTAGACAATTATTTTAAAGTACAAAGATGGTGTTTATTATTATTAAAAAGTTATTCTTTTATGAAGACGACAATGTTTAGTATGTAATGCTATTAGCTATTTTATAAAAATTATTCTTTTACAAAACTTATAATTATTTCCGTTAATTAAAACAAACACACAAGCAATGAGAGAGAGAGATAACAACAGACAGAATAGAATACAACTTACGAGCTGCGATCATTCCAGTGTCTAGCGCAAAAGGCAAATGGGTTTGACGCCCTTGTTACGCCCGTATTTATAACACAATTCTTTATTTCATCATGCCACGGTAGCGTTGGTTGACCTTCACTTTATAAACTGCACGTGTCAAATGTAAAACCTACTAGGCAGGTGCACTTGTGTCACTCCAACGTTGATGCATTAACACGAATCACCATATGTTCACCGCACATTCAGGCTTCGTATTACGGGCAAGGTCAATCACTTTAATGTTAAGGCTGGATACATTGTGTATAAGCGCTGCGTGTTCTGGTTTCCCTATATATACTCGAATTAAAATCTACCCTGTCATTGTACGTTTTTCAGTTCGCCTAGCTGTGTCGTGTGTGCGCGCTTGTGTTTAGTTTACGTTATTTTTTTTAAAAAAAAACTGTAAGTATGACATCGTCATCCTCAAAGAGTAGTTCTTCCTGTTCTAATCTGATCGAACGTTCTAATAACGTTAATCCGATAGTCACGGTGCCTATTAGTTCGTTAAATATTGGTACTCCGTTTCCTATACTAGGTGTGAAACGGGTACCGACAAAATTTGGAACGTCTCTTTTGATTGAATTTAAAAACGAAAACGGCGACTTGAATAGCGCGTTTCTTCCTAAACGATAAGCTGATAAGTTTTCCTTATCAGAGCTAGATCAATTAATCGGTAAAATGATGACTGTGATCGCTCATGTTGGGCAAACTGTAACTTTACGTATCCAGTAATTTTTTTTTTTTGAATTGTGGTAAATATTAGGTTAGTGATATGTTTTTTTTCAAAATATTTTTTTCCGATTTGAGGCGATATTAGAACTTATAGATATATGTATATAATTCGGATAACAATAATAAAAAAAGCAGGTCTGAGGCACACTTTTTAGTAATTTTTATTTTGTTTATTTGTTGTATAGATTCTGTTGCTGATTGTTTTCTTACGATGACGCACGTTTTCCAATATCCGCCTATTTTCCGAAATATATTATCATATTTGGACAAAAAGGATCAGATGGAATTTGCTATCGCTGTAAATCAGATAGACAATATTTTTTTAGTAGCTATAACAAGAGGCGATGACGATTTCGCGTGTGTCATTTTACGTACGTACGGGCACTACATATCCGAACGTTTTTTTGATTTGTTTTCTTTATTACACTGGGCCAATATATCGCGATGTAGGTACTTCCCCATTGAAAAAATTTTTCCGATATAAGGAATACGTAAATTGGTATGAACTATGTTCGAATCGAGTGCTAAGCGAGTGTTTTCTTAGACAATACAGCGCTTTTGTCAACTGGACGGGTGTAGCTAAATTTCAATTTTTGTCGAACAATTTCATACGTGATTTTAAACACGAAATAGATTGGTCTGAAATGTGCAAGCACCAACTATTTTCTGAAAATACTTTACGAGAGTTTCATTCGTTCTTACATTGGACGAATGTCAGTATTTTTCAGCGGCTATCTGAATGTTTTATAAGAGATTTTGCTGATAGAGTAGACTGGTTTGAAATTTCTAAGCGACAGACTTTAACGGAATCTTTTATTCGCGAATTTCGATATCGCGTATTCTGGCGGCGTATATCCGTATTTCAAACCTTATCGGAAACTTTTATAAGAGAGTTTCAATATTTTCTCGACTTGGAAGAAGTTTTTCGACATCATGTACTATCGGCTGATTTCATGTTAGAATTTCTGGGGCGATTCTAGGTTACCTACTTTCAATCGGATAAATGCGGAAACGTTACACCGTCGGCTACGTCATGACTACCGTCCTCTTTTCCTACACATGGAACAGGAAGGAATAGACTTTGTGCAATGGTTTTTTTTTTTATTTATTTATTTTTTTTTTTTTTTTTTTTATTTTTTTATTTTATTAATATAGTATACACGGCACAGTGCAGGTTACCATTAAAAGTATTTTCTACAAACTAATTCGATGGAGAATCAAAGTAGACCACCTGTAAGTATGATATATATATACACATATTTATATCTCTTTTCTAATATTTTGAAAGAACATTTTTCAAAAAATTTTTTTTTATTAGTCTTCTCCTGCTGATCGACAAACTGATCAATCTCCTCCTGCTGCTGTTTCTGCTGATAGACAGGCTGATCAACCGTCTCCCAACCCTTCTGTGAGTTCCTCGGCATCCACCTTTGTATTTTTGGATGTACCTGGGTCGGTTAGTGAGAGCGGCTTTAGACACTTTCGGCGCGGACGACTGACCTCACCAGGATTTATGTCTCGTTATATTTCCTTCAATCAGCGATATAGGTTGAGAGTTTCTGTAAGTATTTTTTGGGAAAATGGGAACACAATAATACCTTTATTTTCAAACTAATATATAAATTAATTATGTTTTTTTTGTTTTGTTTTTAGTGTCGTCGATGTTTCAGAGAATACACAGAGGACGATCTCCCTCCTACACCGGTCACATTGAACGTGATTCGTGATACCGTGGAGAATTTACGCACAGCATTCGTCGATTTAGAAATGTTTTCTAGGTGCTCTCCATACAGTACAGATCGCCTATTTGCCGTACAGAACTACAGACTAGCTGCGTTTGAACTCAGCCGTTCCTTCTCTGTAGGATTTGACAGACTGAACCGTCATGGACCGCGTCCTGTGGACATACAAACTGCTTTCATTTTACCGAGAACTGAGGGTTGTAATCCACGTCGTTTGCCGTCTCATTGCCCTGTTTGCCTAGACCAGCCTCAAGACACCGCTTTACTCCCATGTGGACATGTTTTGTGTGGTGAATGCTCGAATCATTTACAACGTTGCCCAGTTTGTCGTACATTTATTGTGGACGTTCAGAAATTGTATTTTTAACTATTTGAGCACATGAAAAGAAAACATTTGTGATGCATTGTTATGTTTCCTAACTGTATAACATTACGTTGTGCGCGAAATCTGTATTTTTTATCTGTTCATTATTTTTTTATTTGTACCTTGTAACTGATTTGTAAGTCTTTTTCCATTAACTCAATATTTACCATAATTCAACTATATGTCATGTATTTTAGTGTCTTTTTGTTTGTTTTGCAAGCAAACGGTATTTACAATAAAACAAATACAATTTTATGTTTACATCTTTGTTTCTTTTTCCTTATTTTTCACGTAAGACGAGAGAGAGAGAGAGAGAGAGGTCATAGATTGACATTCTTTATATGTTTATATAACGCACCATCCACAGGCCCGGGGCACGTAACACGATGGCGGCGGTGGCTAGAGAGAGAGAGAGAGAGAGAGAGAGAGAGAGAGAGAGAGAGAGGTCATAGATTGACATTCTTTATATGTTTATATAACGCACCATCCACAGACCCCGGGCACGTAACACGATGGCGGCGGCCATAGAATGGAGTATGACGCACTATCCACAGGCCCTGGGCACGTAACAC
The DNA here is from genome assembly GCA_022606455.1 of Callitettix versicolor. Classification (NCBI taxonomy): domain Eukaryota; kingdom Metazoa; phylum Arthropoda; class Insecta; order Hemiptera; family Cercopidae; genus Callitettix; species Callitettix versicolor. Next base: position 15,847 of record JAJIZJ010000241.1, on the reverse strand, counting down.
GATGGCGACGACCATAGAATGAAGTACTTTATATGTTTATATAACGCACTATCCACCGTCTCAGGGCTGGCTAGGCACGTAACACGATGGCGGCTGCCATAGAATGGAGTATGACGCACTATCCACAGGCCCGGGGCACGTAACACGATGGCGGCCATAGAATGAGGTACTTTATATGTTTATATAACACACTATCCACAGGCCCGGGGCACGTAACACGATGGCGGCGGTAGCCATAGAATGAAGTACTTTATATGTTTATATAACGCACTATCCACCGTCTCAGGGCTGGCTAGGCACGTACCACGATGGCTCCCGCGTGGTACAGTGGTCATAGCGTGCGCCTCACACGCGCAACGTCCCCGGTTCGAGCCCCGCCAGAAACGCGCAACTTTTTATTCGATTAATTAATATCCACAGGCGGCTCGGGTACGTAACACGATGGCGGCGGGCGCGCGCCGACGTTCGCTTCCATCACGAGACCCTGTGTGCGTCACAGCTGCGTGCGTCCGACACCGCTGCGTCAGTGGCCGCCATATTCGGGATATTTGGGATATACCGCCCGAATTCCTACTATCAGGTCATAAAACAAAAAAACATTTAAAAAGTCAAACGCTTGATGCTCACTAATATTTCTAGACACTCTGCAAGTTATATTTACTTTAGGAGCACAAAACGTTTAGTACATAGACATTACGTAAGAAAACTGTAAGACTATCTTACGTAAAGCTTTTGTCTCACACAGTTAGTATATATTAGTCATTAATTAATGATATTGTAATTGTTCTTTGAACAGTAATGTAATTTTTACACTGTTTTATGGCAAAATTAAGGTCATAAAAATAGTTTATAAAATTTAAAACAAAAGAAATGTTGTAAAAGAACACTAGCTCGCAGGCTTATCTCAGACGTAAAGAAAATGGATTTTCAACAATAGTTTTTCCATTATACTACACTTTTTGAAAATATAAATTCACCATTATAATCGGAATTAAAATTTCCATATATGAGTATTTAAAATTTTCAATTTACTTTGAGAATATTAGAACGAACCGATATTTTGGTTTTTCCAATGCAATTTTTAATGCTAATTTGTGCGACTTTTAACCCAAATTATACTGGTAAGATTAATGCGAAAAATAAAATTAAAAAAAGTAATGATTTTCTCTAAGTTTTGAAATGACCGCGATTTTAAAAAGGTTCAACGATTTTGCAAAAAAGAACTTGTCCAAGCTATTACTAAAATAATTTTTTCTCAAGTTTAAATAACATAGGAATAATTTCGGCTTACTAAACTAGAAAATTATAAATAGGACGAGCCATAATATTGGTGACCAGTATAGATATAGTTTTTGAAGATGGAGGTTCTCCGAAACGCGTCAACGAATGTAAAATTGACGAAGCTAGGGAAGGCATATTATTATACTGAACATAGTGACAATAATCCTAGCAGAAAAGAAGAAGAATACAAAAAGAATTAGGCCTATCTATCTGTGAGCGTGGAACCTTTGTTGCCTTTGTTGTGCTCGCTTCTGATTGGTAAATTTATGATTTTGAAGAGCCAATCAGAAACGGGCACGTCAGGTTTAATGTACACGTGTTGAATAGAGGAGGGGTACGAGGTGGAGATAGAAAATTTTAAATAGGACGGGCCATAATATTGGTGACCAGTATAGTTTTTGAAGATAGAGGTTCTTCGAAACGCGTAAGAAAGTAGAATTGACGAAGCTAGGGAAGGCGGATCACTATACTGAACACAGTGATTTATAAAGTATTCCAGGAAAATTAATCGTTATCGAATAATCAGATTAAGTAGTTTCAAACTCTAAACCGTGGTGATCGAGCCTACAAGATTAATCTGTCCAAACCGAGATGCGGAAAGAGAGACCATCGGAAAATCTACTGAAGCTACTTCAGTACCTGGATCTGGGAAATACCGGGATCCATTAGAACCGCTAAGAGAGCAGCCGAATGCGGGAGCACTTCGCAGTTCACCGTAAAACTACACCTTACTTAGTGTTGGTCTAATATTGCTTATCTTACTCAAAGTGTGTGATTTACCACTATCAATTTAAATAATAAAACAGAATCTACGAAAAATCACAAAAACGGTCAAACGATTTTGACAAAAATTTTAATCAAATTAAGATACGAATTAATGAAAAGTAAAATCAAGTAAAACCGAATAGCAGCGAGTAGAATGTAAATACACAATAACGGAATTTTAATATAAAACTTTTAATGTTTTTATTTTAATTAACCGATTTTAATTAACTGATATAACAGCAATTATAGAATATATTAATCCATAAGTGGGTTTCGAACACAAAAGGCCTTTACTGGCACAATAGACCTATCAAACAATGCAGCAACCAGCATAGTTAGATTATTGATTTTCAACATTAGGGGAGAGGGGGGTAATGACATGACAAGCACTTTAACATTTTCGTTTAGAAATCGTTCTAAAATTCAATTTTGAAATTTATTTTCATTTTAAGGTATAAAACATACATTTTTCTTTACATTGGAACTAGAAAATTGCTATATCCAGTATTTATTTTCACCAAATTATTCAATTAAAAAAAAATTGCGCTGCGAGGCATTACCCTTAGGTTTCGGGTAATGGCACGCATGAACATGCCGTAATGAAACAACGACACCAATGATGTATAAATTGTTTTTAAGTATACCTATTTTTAAACAAATTGCATTTTTAGTTATTCTTTACAGTTTTTTTTATCATTATCATTAATGCAATGTCACACTTATAATCTACTGCACAGTCTAAACCACTACATTCTGAGTGGACTCACCCACCACATAAAACACATCTGAACCACAGTTCATTTTTTTCTAAATTCTTGGCACAAGATGTCCGATTTATTTTTTACCGATAAGATTTTAGCTAAATCATCCACTGTGGTTAGTTCGTCATCGGTTTCACATGTTTCCATAAATTCATCGTCTGATTCACTGCTTGTTTCATTGAAAAAGAGACTTTTTCTAGCAACCTTTTTCTTCCAATGAGTGCTATCTATTTTTTTTTTCATTCGAGCTTTTCCCCTTCTTCTCTAGTTTAGACCTAAGCCTTTTCTGTTTTCTCTTATCTCTTTCTTCAAGAGCTTCTTTTCGGGGTGTTGCACTCAAGATCTGATATTAGTTTTTCCCTTTCTTTGACTTTCAGGGCCGTTATTTTGTTAATAGGAATTGGGGATATTGCAGTGATGGGAACGTTTTCTATTTCTTGCTGTTTTACATGGCTTGCTTGTAATGATTCTGCTTGTGTTTCTTCTGGAGTCACTAATTCAATTCCATTAGTTATAGCTTTGGATTCTACTAAGAGAAGTAAGTAGCTTCCGGCTGGCGAACACTCAACTGTGGATTCCTCTTCAAAAATCCATCAGCCCAATCTCTACATGCCATTTTTGTATTAGAAGTATTCTGCATTAAAAGTATTCTTAAGTTTTTTTTTTTTTTTGAGCATATTCATATGCAATTCGTCGAAGTTGAATTGGAGTAATGCCGTAAAACAAATTCGATAGCAGAATAAGATGATGAGCTATTTCTTTCTCTTGTTCTACAGAAAATACAGCTTTTTGACCCATTCTAGGACCACCGGTTATAAGACCACATTTCATTCTCGTGCGAAGCGTCGCTTCGTGAATACCAAAACGTCTTGCTGTTTCTCTTATTTTAGCTCCGTCTTTGATTGCTTTAATGGCCATCTGAAGTTGCTCATCAGTCCATGCTGCTTTAGAGGTTACTCTGGTTTGTTTCATCAAATTGTACGGAAACATAATGTACTGTGCCAGTTAGCTGCTGCCATAAAGAACAGTCTTAACTAAGCCTATGTTAAACAATGTTTTTATTATAATTTATATCTCAATGGTAGTTTGACTTCTCATTACAGGTTTTAATTTACTGTAGTGCCAACAGTGTGTTTCACAACACACATAAAAGTGAAATTTAAAATTTATTAAATAAAATGGAGTAAGCTATGTCTGTAACAATAAAAGTTGAATTTAATTTTAAAAGAGGGCATTAACATTTTTTTAAATAAAATTATTTTTAATAAAAAGATGTGTAGCATTACGCACAAAATCCATGGAGAAGTTAGGTTTTTTCAAAAAAACAAACTCAAAATGAAGGTACTCGACATTATGATTTAGTAAGAGTTGGAAATGAAACAAAGTACCTCAGTAGAAATATGTAAAATCGAAAAGATAGTACTTTCGGGTATTAGCACGCACGGTGAGGAAATGACACGCAGTTGGGGGTAATGCCACGCGGACGCGTGCCATTACCCCGCATGTCGCCATTGTGGAAAAAATCATCATACTCGTCACACAAACATCAAACAAACATTGTTTAATATAGATACTATTTAAAAACTAATATACTTTCGAGATATGTATAAAGAAAAGGCTAAATCTAAACTGATTCAATAAATATCTTGAAGCAAACTTTCCAGATCAATTCAACCAAAATTGAAGGTTTTCGAAAAAATTCTTTATAACAACACACTTGTTCCTATTGGCAGTTTTTCATACACTGGCCACTAATAGACCTAAGGGCCTACAGATTGCAGCACTTTACACACTTCTAATCCTTATAGGCATCGCTGAAGACAGGTGCGTGTCATTACCCACTGCGTGGTATTACCCCGCTCTCCCCTATAAGTGTGTTCTAATTGCCAATTACGTTAAAGAAAATCAAATACCTAAATGTAAACTTCCAAGAAAATTTTAAAATAAAGTTTTAATATCTGCAACATCACAAGGACCAGAGATATTGGCCTATATTTTTTATAATTGGCAAGAAACGAACTTTCAACTTAAGCTAAGCGCAGTACGCAGTAATCGGGTTAAGGGCTATTTATTAATAGTTTTGAGAAAATGTTCATTATTGATAAATTAGTTCAAAATAGTTACAAAAAAATCGTAGAGTTAGTAATAACAATTTTCTGTTAAAGGGAAGCGGTGAAAAATTATTTTAAAAATTTCTATTGGTTTTGGTTTTAGAAGAATATTTAATTACTTGATTAAAGAGAAATAATTGATTTTTTTCGTGTTTAACGTCCGACTATTGTGCACACTTGGGTTAATGCAGACGATGGGATGATTTATAGCGTATGAAAATGCCAAGCCGTGGCCGGGAATCAAACCCGGGTCCTCGGGGTGAAAGCCTAGAATTTTCGGCCAATAATCGAGAATTTTCGTTTTGTTGAAACTTATAATCTTTTAAGGCGCTTAAGATTTCTGCAGAAATTAAGTAAATTTAAATTTTAAAAAATTTGTTTGATAGACATTAATTTTCAAAAATTTTTAGAAGAAAGTAAATATTCTATTTAGGATATGTAAAATTAAAAAAAAGTGTAAATCAAATGAGCCAGTTGAATTTTTTTTTTTTTTGTTATTTTAAGGCGAAAAGCACATAGAGGCATTATCGCCTCCCTAAATATAAGTGTGAGTGTAAAGTGTTAAAGTCGTAAGTGTAGTGTTGTAAGTGTACGTGTGTGTTAGACTCGGGTGCCGCGAGGGACGTCTAAATCCTCTCAATAGGTGCTGCTAGTCTGCACCCCCTGCGGGGAGAGCCAATTAAATTATTGTTATTAATAAAGTGAATTATTTTTGGTTAATTTTGAAATCAGACACATCACCAATAAAAACTTGTAATTTTGATATCAAATCCAATTTAGAAAATCAAAACAACTGTTCATAAATTTATTTAAAAATTAACCTTACCAACCATCTGTTAACGAATACACACAGGTATGCACGATATTTGTTTAAAAGAAATTTAATCAAGTATCGTATCAGACTTGTCCTGCGCGAGGTTTAGTTACTGAGGTAATTTAATATCATTTCATGTACAGTAGTCCTTAACCGAACCGAAGAAACGGGGGAAATTTACTTATAAGCAGGCCAACATTGACACAATAGAAAGTAACTTCGCAGAAAGGTGAATTGAAAACATCTGCCGTAGAAGTGAATGTTATTGGTAAATATATCTTTTTATTTGCTCGGTATCTAAAAGTTTGGATGAGCTCTTAAGTGAAGGAGCGAAGTTAAAAATACCTGGCAAAGTAAAAAGTTGGCTAAAGACACTGTTGCGGTGCGCGAGCGTGCGTGTGATGTGTGCGCGCGCTCACACACACACACACACACACACACACACACACACACACACACACACACACACACACACACACACACACACAGAGAGAGAGAGAGAGAGAGAGAGAGAAGAATTTTGAAAATTTGCCGGAAAACACTGGCGAAAAGAAAACGATAGGGAAAAGTAGGCTGTGGGATTTTTTTTTATTACTAGGAAAATTTAGGAAATAATATATCCACCTTGACTACGTTAAATTATTTATCGTAAAGAAAAACCAGATATATTTTTGTTGATTTTACTAAGTTCGGAACTGTTACCTAAAATCCGGCGGCCGGATTTCCCTTTCATTTCCTCACCCGTGCTAAACTTGCAATCGTTCCGTTCCTGACAGTTATTTTATCGCAGTCATGAGACTACAACAAATGTTAGTATTGGCATTTAGTGCGCATGTCTGGCGTCAGTCAGTTGTAAAAACTGCTATACAAGTACAGTAGTTGTTACCAGTGGTGGGTGAAACGGTTATTTCCCTGTAACAGGTGCCAACATGCTGGTAATATTGCGGCTGAGTCACAACATACTTTTGAACTATTAAATACAAAAAGGTCAACAAAAGTGCTGGTAATATTTCGGCCGAGTCACAACATACTTTTGAACTATTAAATACAAAAAGGTCAACAAAAGTGCTGGTAATATTGCGGCCGAGTCACAACATACTTTTGAACTATTAAATACAAAAAGGTCAACAAAAGTGCTGGTAATATTGCGGCCGAGTTACAACATACTTTTGAACTATTAAATACAAAAAGGTCAACAAAAGTGCTGGTAATATTGCGGCCGAGTTACAACATACTTTTGAACGATTAAATACAAAAAGGTCAACAAAAGTGCTGGTAATATTTCGGCCGAGTCACAACATACTTTTGAACTATTAAATACAAAAAAAGAAGCCAACAAACGAGCTGGTAATATTGCGGTTGAATCACACTTTTGGACTAACAAACACCAAAAAGAAGCCAACAAACGAGCTGGTAATATTGCGGTTGAATCACACTTTTGGACTAACAAACACCAAAAAGAAGCCAACAAACGAGCTGGTAATATTGCGGTTGAATCACACGTTTGGACTAACAAACACCAAAAAATATGGCGGTTGAATCACACTTTTGGACTAAGCCAACAAACGAGCTGGTAATATTGCGGTTGAAACATACTTTTGGACTATTAAACTTCAAAAAGGATCCAGCCAACGAACTGTAATTTCCAAAAACGTTTTCGTTGGGCAGTTTTAACCTGAACAAAAGATGAACTAATACAAAACACACAGAGTACTTACTAATGCGAAATAACATTGATTTAACCTTCTACGGCTACAATAACAACGACTTATATCAAATTGTGGATTAATTGCAAGTTTCCTTGCGAACAGAGTAGTTTTAAATGAAAAGGATACTTGAGCGGGAACGGTGAATGTCTAGTAGCGGCAATGCTCAAGTTTGATCAAGGTCAAAGGGATTCCTGTACTGCCAACTAACCAAGTACTGTACCTGAAACACGCTTTACAAAAGGAAGAAAACCAATCAACTTGCAAACAATTCAACAAAACTGTCTGATGTCGTTCCGCCGCTAAAGTACACTTCAAAACGCGTTTTGCGGTCTTAGCCAGTAGGGATGAGCGTAAGTGTTATTTTCTGAGAACAGTTATAATCAATATCGCTACTTTAAAATAATACGTCACTTAAAACTGTTTCCGATTATTTAAAGAAACAACGCATCAAACAGATTAAATTATTAGTTTTTAGACAACTTTTTAAATTTAATCTGTAGATTATTAAAACCTTTCACAAATTATTATTTTACTAGGCCTATTTCTTTTTGTTCATAGCGTACTGGGCTTTCACCCCGAGGACCCGGGTTCGATTCCCGGCTAGGGCTTGGCATTTTCATACGCTATAAATCATCCCATCGTCTGCATTAGCCCAAGTGTGCACAATAGTCGGACGTTTAAACACAAAAAAAAATATTTAAAAAGAAATATTATTTTCAAATATTATTCATCAAATACTTTTTATGAAGTATTAAAAATTTCAAAATAGAAATTACAAATACTTTTTATATCATACTACGAACATCATTTACTTTATTAATGATAAACATATTTAATTCTTACACACTTGTACAGGGTCCGGCAGAGGTATGATGTTTTTGAAATGGCCGATACACGCGCATATGATGGGTGCTCATATGTTTCCTAAATGGTTAATATCTCCTTGTCAACAGTTGCCATTTCAGTAACAAAGGACCTGCACCTTCAAAACCGGGGACCGCACGGGGGCGAGATCAAACTGTACGGACCCCGGGGAGTGCGACAAGTTATGGAAGCCACCCCTCGTCGTCGGCAGTACGTCAGCACGCGCTCTTCCGATGTCAGACAGAATCTTACACCTTCATTTCCATCCGCATGAGATTATGATTGTCAATAAAATTATGCAAACGACACAGGTTCGCTGAAGGGATGCTGGAGTTGCTGACAGACGATATTTTTATCACGAGTGATAAGGCCCACTTTCACTTATCAGGGATGGTAAACAAACTGAACTCTCGATACTGGACAACCGACAGCCTCTGGACAGTGAGCAAGTTACTGTTTGGTGTGCCGTATCTCGAACCTACATTATTGAGCTTTATTTTTTCATGAAAACGGACGATCAGTGACTGTTAACACAGACCGTTAAGTTACCATGTTGCGTGATTATTTTCTGCCCTAATTAACAAGACGCAGTTTGGTTTCAACAAGATGGTGCAACTTGCCGTACATCTAAGATTAAGATTATTTACTAGAGGAAGAGATAATTCAACCCCAGGCACTGCGATCGACTGACCTATTGTGCAACTTACCTCTTAAAATACCTAGTTCAGCAGATTGGTGCCCCTAATAAGTTCCAACAACCCACTGACTAGCTCATTCTGCTGAAGATCCCTGGGGTCTTGGAAACCAAAAACCCTTAGCCTCCTACTAGCAAGAGCCTCACAATCATAAATTATGTGACCTGCAGTTTCCTCCTCCTTCCTGCACAATCTATACACGGTTTCTCCGTGATACATACCTATCTTGTTCATGTACACCCTCAGACCACAGTGCCCTGTAATGAGCCCCATGATCCTCCCGAGATGTGCTCTGCCCAGGACATCTGCTGCCCCTTTTTGCCGTACATCTAGAGAAACAATGACATTTTTAAGACATTATTTCCCAGGACGCATGATTTCACGGCGTGGGGATATCGAAAGGTCACCTCGGTCACCGGACCTGTCACCTTGTGACTACTTTTTATGGGACTACTTAAAAGCTCAAGTTTACATTAACAAATCACGTACGCTTGAAGAACTTTCCGAAAACATAACTCAAAAATTCAAAGGAATCCACGTGCCATGTTTGAAAGGACTGGACAATTTTCTCCAACCGTCTATTGTGCACACTTCACCAAAACGTCCGACTATTGTGCACACTTCGGCTAATACAGACGATGGGATGATTTATAGCGGGAATGTGTAATAGCTTAGAGATTTATTAATTTAGAGAATCGTTTTTCCTTCGACAGTACCGTGTTATAAGTTAGAGATCGACCTGTGTAATAAGATAGAGATTCCGTACTGTGTATTAACTTAGAGATTACAGTTCCGTAAAGTGTGGTGTATGTTGCCGACGCCGCTGTTTGCAGGCGCTTCAGTATCTTGTATCTAACAAGTAGAACTCATAAAAAACAGTTCTTTTATTATTATATATAGTTTCAATATTAAATATCTATATAATAAAACACGCCATCGCACTACATACCCAGCCTAATCATCACTATATTTCTACAGAATTTACTGTTTTCAAATACATTTTAAAAATCAAATGTGTCATGTGTAAATTATCTGTAGATAGTTGTTAAAAAAAAAAAAACATTAATACTACGAATAAACGCCATTATGCTACATGCCAGCCACTGTTAGTTTTACAGTTGAATATATGGTATGTTAGAAAAAAGTCCACGTTGACGATGGTCCAAACCTCGATGTTAGTAATTATACTACTTACCCAGCCCAACTTCATTATTTAGTATTCAAATGTTAATTGTATAACAGCGATGTTTTAAACGTTTATTATATATTGGTAGGTGTGAATAAAAATGTTTAAATTATTTTAAACTCCATCATACTACTTACCCAGCCCAAATTCATTATTCAGTATTCATGTTAATTTTATAACATTAATGTTTTATACGTTTATTACAGTATGATCCAAACGTTGATATTAATATACTTTAATGTTAAAAACATGTTTTTATATGTTTATTACATATTGGTACGTGTTAATAATACTTGTTTAAATTATTTTAAAGCCATCATACTACTTACCCAGCCCAACATAAATTACTTAGTATTTTATTATTAATTGTAAAACGGCGATGTTTTATACGTTTATTACATATTAGTAGGTGACGTTAATACATCTTGATATAAATCCACCTAGACAATGGTCAAAACTAGATGATAATACTGCACGAGGTAAACCCTCTTTGAAAATGGTCCAAACCTTGATGTTAATATACATTAATGTTAAAAAAATCTGTTCTTACGTTTATTACAAATTGGTAGTAATTTGTAATAAATATGTAAACTGTAAACTTTAAAATAATTTAAACATATATTACTTACACCTACCAATATGTAATAGACGTATAAAAAGATTTTTTTAACATTAATGTATATTAATATCAAGGTTTGGACCATTTTCTAGGTGGATTTATATCAAGGTGTATTAACATCGAGATTGTATTAACATCATCTATTAATATGTAATAAACGTATAAAACATGGCCGTTTAACAATTAACACTAGAATACTATATAATGAAGTTGGGCTGGGTAAGTAGTATGATAACTTGCTTTAAAATAATTAAAACAAGTATTATTCACACGTATCAATATGTAATAAAAGTATAAAAACATTTTTTTAACATTAATGTATATTAATATCAAGGTTTGGACCATTTTCAAAGAGAATTTACCTCATACAGTATTATCATCTAGTTTTGGACCATTTTCTAGGTGGATTTATATGAAGGTGTATTAACATCGAGATTGTACTAACATCACCTACTAATACGTATTACACGTATAAAACATCGCCGTTTAACAATTAACACTAGAATACTAAATAATGGATTTGGGCTGGGTAAGTAGTATGATGGCTTAAAATAATTTAAACATTTATTATTCACACCTACCAATATGTAATAAACGTATAAAACATCGCCGTTATACAATTAACACTTGAATACTAAATAATTATGTTGGTCTGAGTAAGTAGTATGATGGCGTTTAAAATAATTTAAATAACTATTATTCACACTTACCAATATGTAATAAACGTATAAAAAGATTTCTTTAACATTAATGTTTGTTAAGATCAAGGTTTGGACCATTTTCAAAGTGGATTTACCTCATGGTGTAATAACATCTAGTTTTGGACTATTGTCTAGGTGGATTTATATCAAGGTGTATTAACATCGACATTGTATTAACATCACCTACTAATATGTATTACACGTATAAAACATTACTGTTAAACAATTAACACTTGAATACTAAATAATTAAGTTGGGCTGGGTAAGTAGTATGATGGCGTTAAAAATAATTTAAACATTTATTATTCACACCTACAAATATATAAGAAACGTATAAAACATCGCCGTTTTACAATTAACACTGGAATACTAAATAATTATGTTGGCCTGGGTAAGTAGTATAATGGCGTTAAAAATAATTTAATTCACACCTACGAATATATAATCAGCGTATAAACAGATTTTTTATACATTTATATATATTACATCGTTTGGTCCATCTTCTAAATGTGTATTAGCATCGAGGTTTGGACCATCGTCTATTTGGACTATTTTCTAATCGATGTTGGACCATATTCTAAAAGTGGTTTTAACAAACCATATACATTGACGTTTGGACCATCGTCTTTTTCGACTATTTTCTAATCGATGTTTGGACCATTTTCTAAATGGATATTTACATTGAGGTTTGGACCATCGTCTATGTGGACTATTTTCTAAAATTGTATTAATATCGAGGTTTGCACCATCGTCTATGTGGACTATTTTCATGCATCCCATGCGACGTCTAGATTTATTGGATATTCTATTTTTAATCAAATAACATAATAATTTTTTAGAAGCAGTCTCTATATACATTGTTTTACTTAATATATAATTTAAATAAATGTTTTAGGGTGTCTGAAAATGTTATCAAAATAGATTATATTAAACATATATTTTGCTTTAGTGTAGAAAATTCAACTGCTTTAGGAACTAGTTAAATTAATTTGAATTTTAACGAAATTTGCAGCCCTTCTTCTTCAGAATAACATGAAAATTGACTAAAATATTTTCTACACTTTTTAATCCCCACGTTTTAATATTTTTTCTCATAAATATGGTTGTTCGCGCTTAAAATAAATATACCTTCCATTACCTATCCTAATTGCTCAATTAAATTGACTACTGGGAGCTGCTGCTATCTGGTGACAAAAAGAAGAAATAGCACTACTAGCCAGCTCTCTATATTCAACTGATAATTCAGTCCTAGGTCAAACATCGCTACCGCCGCTATACAGTCCCGGCTTTGTGATTCCTTTGTGCGACACTGCAGACTCAAAAAGACTTGGCTAAGGGGGAAATCTAACAAGAGGAAGAAGTAAGGTGAGCAATTTCCTTATCCTTTCTATTTAGAATTATTCCTAACCTATGCACGTACTTCGTTATTGCCTTTTAGCTACCAGAGGTGACAGGCACATACATAACGAACGTTTGGTCCTCCGGGCCGGATATAACGAGACTTCGGCCCTTCAGGCTGAATATTCAATTTTTGGGGTTACAATTCAATTTGTTGAATTTATATACAAAAATTATTAATTTAATAATTTTATTATTTAGTGTTTTGATATTAGAAATTTTATTTAATATCATATTTACTTGTACTTGGCAAAATAATAAGTGGATGTAATTTAAAATTTTTTTTTTTTTTTTTTTTTTATTATAGCAATCTAGTAATACACTAATAAGCTATTTGTCCTTAACCTAAACTACTACGATACAACATTCCACTAAGGTCAATCCACTGACAATCCCTTAGTATATAATTAATAGTCACTTAACTAATGTGACCTAAGAGCTACACAGTTCAAATGGTTTAACTCTTTTCAATCTTCTCATTGAGACATCGCTGTTAAGTAGTTGGAGTGCTTCGACATTGATGTGCTGTTGCAATCTTCGTCTATGACCTCGTGCAAATTTACTGACTTCACTATCAATAGTTGGAACCTCAAGATCTTTATGTATGTTCTCATTCCTGATGTACCAAGGGGCATTAACTATACCCCGAAGTACCTTATTTTGAAATCGCTGAATGATATCTCTATTACTCTGGGCAGTACAACCCCACAGTTGGATACCATAGGACCACAAGGGCTTAAGGACTTGCTTATATATCAATACTTTGTTATACACTGATAAGGAGGAACAACGACCCAACAACCAATGCAACTTTCTGTATTTTAATTTTAACTCCTCTTGCTTTTTCTTAACATGGGGTTTCCACCTGAGTTTAGCGTCAACGTCATGCCAAGGTATTTAGCTGTGTACGCATATGGAACCACTTGGTGTTTAATATAAACGGGTTTGTGCTCGATATGCTTATTAGTGAAATCGATATGCACAGATTTGCTTTCATTAAGCTTGATTCGCCACGTTTTAGTCAGGTTTGTATTTGGTTTATAGCTGTTTGAAGTTGTCTGATCGATTCAATGTTATTGTCACCAACAGATAAAATTGCTGTGTCATCAGCAAAGGTAGCAACTATACTTTGTTCAAAAGTTGGTAAATCACGGGTGTACAAAGATAAAGGGTTGGCCCCAAAACACTGCCTTGAGGCACTCCTGCTTTAATTTCCTTCAAGTTAGAATAGGCGTCTTCTTGCTTAACCCTGAAATATCTTTCTGATATATAAGATTCCAGTATCATTGAATATTGAACAGGAAGGAATAATTTAAGTTTGTAATTCAGACCTTCATGCCAAACTTTGTCAAATGCCTGTGAAACGTCTAAGAATATTGCTGAGCAGACCTTCTTTTCTTCTAACGATTGTTCAATTACATTAGTAATTCTATGGACCTGATCAATTGTAGAGTGTTTATTTCGAAACCCAAATTGATGATCTGGGATGAGTTTAGAATCTTCGATAATGGGTTTTAGTCTTTTTAACAAAAGTTTCTCGAATATTTTTTATTTTTTGAAAAAAAAATTATTTTTTAAAGAAAATCTTATTGAGAGAGGGTTGGATCAGGCTCAAGGTCATCATATTAGGAAGGATTTCTACAGAAAAACCTCCCTCCGTCTTACCCAACTACGGACCTTTCCCCTGTGTGGCTGTCTCACCACTACCAACACAGTAGCTGTGTATGTGTGTCTTCGTGTTCTCTTGTTTACCTTTACCAGTTATCAGTCAACTGGATTTATTTATTTCATTTAACTTCCGTTTAAAAATAATTTTAATTTATTTTTCTTTGCTAATTGTAAAGTTTATAAGTTGTGGAGGTACAAATTTATGTAAGTTAAATTTTGTAAAATTTACCACTCTTTTCTTGAAGTATTTCTTGAAGTTTATTACTGAGTTATTAAAGCATTCATGAGTTAAAAATTACACGGCAAACTTAACGACTCAGTAATAAAAATTAGTATATCATTATCCACTCAAAGATTATCCTCTCTCCACTTCCCGTAAACGAATTAAGTCACTCAAAACATTCACAAAATTTTAACTATACATACACACACACACACACACACACATATATATATATATATATATATATGTTTATATGTATCAACTTAATATGTTTTGTAACAATGAAAAGTTAAGTATGAAAGAAGTAAGTAATGAAAGAATTAATGTCATTAGATGTCAAGAACAATTACTTACGTGTGTAAAAGATTAAATACTTACAAAAACTTATATTTTTTATAAATAAAAAAAGGTGTATATATTTATATATATGTATATATATAGTTTTCTACCTCCCGCGATTGTGGTCCTAGCGAGTATCATTTTACCTGTTATTGTGGTCCACGAGGACTACAAATCTGGACCACATTAGGGGTATCAAAACACTGTCATTTGTGGTCCCATGACGTTGCAGGAGTTTTCGCGGTATTTAGCTCCTTATTTCCGGCGTTGCCAGTTTGCCTGTGTTATCTTTCATTAGATCACTACTTCTCTGTATAGTAGCCTATGAAGACGAGCAGTGCTGATCAGACTGTGTTTTTGAAGTTACCATGTACAGGAGAGTGAATTAAATTTTCCAGTTGATACCAGGTAAGTTTGAAATTTAACTAGTCTTATGTTTTAATCAAATATAAAATAATTTTGATTCGCTTAAATATTTACTATTAACTATGATATTGTTGTCATGCATGTAGTTACTAATTATTTATTCTTAATGTAATTCACGTTTTTAATTGTCATCTTGGTTTTCACTCACATTATTGACAGTTCTAAAATATTTTAGGTATATTTTGTGGTGTATTTGTAATAACATGGGCATAATTAGAACTAATGTACACACATACAGTAATCGGTCATTTCCGCTAGAGCCACGTTTATATTTAGAGTAAGCCTAA
>JAJIZJ010000064.1:22500-44501 GCA_022606455.1 Callitettix versicolor | reverse complement strand
TATATTCAATGCATTAAAGGTACATTACCTATGCATTAAAGATGCGTTTGCATACA
This sequence comes from Callitettix versicolor, assembly GCA_022606455.1. Lineage (NCBI taxonomy): Eukaryota > Metazoa > Arthropoda > Insecta > Hemiptera > Cercopidae > Callitettix > Callitettix versicolor. The sequence goes on along the minus strand of JAJIZJ010000064.1, from coordinate 44,445 downwards.
AAATACTCAAAAGCAAATAAGAAAATCTTCTTATGACGAAGAAAACATATCGATTCGCAAAGGATTATTTGCAAAGTAGTATCTTAGTCTTTATAATGGGAGGATGTACAACGGGAAATTTATAACGTTTTATTAAAAGCACAAAAACAAATTTATAAGGATACGCAATTGTCAAATACTGTAATGTCCAGCTTCAAATTAGTAAACTAGACACATACGAATTACAAATTCAATTTAACAGTACAACTCAGTAGACAGTTAACAATGCAGAACTAGAAAACCAGATTTCATTAAATTTGAGTTATATTTTCACAACATACAATATCTTCCAATAGTAGCTTTACTTTGTGATTTGAAATATAGGATTTAAAATGTTACTTATCTAATTGCTGTATTTGTTATACTGTATCAACTGAATGACGCAGTAGACTGCGTTACAACTGCGCGCCTAAAGGTTCTTAGTTCAAGCCGCAGTTGCTTCCGTTGCTCTTTCCATACCGTTAACACTGATCTCTCGTCCTCAATTGTACGCTAGATTGAACAACGGATTTTAATGAACCTTTACTGACAGTTTGAGTTATTGGCGCATTATATCGTGATAAGATACCGCAACCTTGAAATTAGCACTGATCCTGATGTTCAGAACTGTTTTTGAAGGATTGTTGAAAACTACATTCTGTGAGCGTCTTACCTCTCACGTTTGCAATTTCGATTCAAACTTGGTACAAAAATCGTTTCTGGTACGGCTTAGACAAATTTGTTACACAAATCAGCTCGTTTTAAAATGGCGGGCACCCAAATCTTCAATATTCACGGCACGCACCTGTCTTGCTGACGTGACAGAAGCGAATTTCCGAAAGCTATTTTCTTTAACCCCTTTTGAAATTCTGATTTTATCCTCACAATCACAATTAAAATCTGCTCATACATAAAAATTACAAAATGAACCCTGACAGCGGGCAAAACATTTCTTAATTTGGAATGATTTTGAAACTTTAAGAACCAGCGTTTCTGTTGATCCCGATCACTTGCTGTTAAACTATAACATGATACTTTCGGTCTGTTGCGTCTGCACAGTGCGCACCGTAAGGTCACAGGTTCGGAATTGCAGTTACTTGCCACATTAGAACTGCAAATAGTATCTGTAACCGAAAACTGTTCTGTGTTTATTCCAGTAAGTCAGTGACCAAGTGGATGTCTAATCAGCACTAAACTGTAGGTATAATTGTATGTTATTAAAAACTCTCGGTGTAAGGAATGTTACAGATACTTGAAGCGCACGCGTAATGCTCACGAGTAGTGGTGGGTCAGAAAACACCAAACTGTTAAAAAAAACTGCTTTTCTATATACGACAAACTGCTTTTTCAAAAGGAAACAAGCAGTTCGATTTGGACTGGTTCGTGATTTGTTAAGCAAGGAACAGCTGTTGGGACTTCCCCACCACCCACGTTCTATTCGAACGTTCCCGCAAGCGCTAAAACTTTTTTCCTGCCATTTTCCTGCTAACTGCTTTTCTTCAACCTGCTTTTATTCTTTTTCCCTTTATTTCAAAGTTTCTGGTACCTTGTAGTGAAGTAAGAACTGTTTGGTCGTTGCTAAATCCCCGAAATTCACAGTTTCGGACCTATCGAAAGAAAAATCGTAAAGTGAGCTTGGTTATAATATTTTCTCCAATTTTAGTCATATATGAAGACTCATAACTTAAGTCAGTTCTGGCATTATCAATATCGAAGTAACTGATAGGTTATTTACGATCCGGCAGTAGGACCTAAATAGGTAAAAACACTAAAATAAACCTTGAACGCCGTCATTGTTATTGTTCTTTCGCTTTTAATTTACTTTTGAACTGTAAAGTAGTTTATTTCAAATCTGTTAGACTAATAAGAGTTACGAATACACGACTGAAATGTTTGGGTTTTGTTTGCCGATTCCTTCAAGATACAATTTTTCAAACTGTTATGTCGATTAGCGGTGAAAAAATACAGCTTTGAGCTTAGTGAGTAGATCAGGGCAAATTCTTGTGAGAGATAACAAGACAGGTATTCTACAAGTAATTGTAACAAACTATGTGTTATTATTCCTTATTAAAGCGATAACGTGATAAGGTGAATAATACGTGCAAGTTGATACAGTGACAAAATATAGGGCAACAAAATTACAGCTGCGAGCGTAGTGAGTACATGGTAAATCCGTGACAAAGAGGAAAATACGATTAAGGTATTTTACAAGTAATTGTAACAAACAACGTGTTATTATTCCTTATTAAAGCGATAACGTGATAAGGCGAATACTACGTGCAAGTTGATACAGTAACGGATATAGGGCGAAAAAATTACAGCTACGAGCGTAGTGAGTACAGCATGGTAAATCCGTAACAAAGAGGTCAACAAGACTGAGGTAGTTTACAAGTAATTGTAACAAACTACGTGTCATTATTCTTTATTACAGCGATAATGAGACAAGGCGAATACTACGTGCAAGTTGATACAGTGACAGGATATAGGGTACAGTGCAGTATGTTTGAAGAAGGGTGGCGTGGTTTTATTAAATTTCACCGCCCTCACGTCTCGCATACCCAATATAAACTTTAGGTTACGACTTTTACCGTAATGGTAATACACAAGTTTTACTTCAACGCGACCTAGCGCCCTTTCCTTCACTTTGGTCGGCGAGCATCAAGTTTGTAATTTACTTTGGCCAGGCATACCAATAAAAGGAAGAAATACAAGCGTATTATTATTAAAGGAATTTACGGAAAAGTTATTGGTTCATTCGAAATCGGTACACATCTATGGCGCTGAAATACATACTATGCACGAGGTGTGTTCAGAAAGTAACGAGAATTTTAATTTTTTAAACAAAATATTTATTTATTCTTCTACATTGATGTTGTCGCTTTCAAAATAGTCCCCATTGGAGATTACGCACTTGTGCCAGCGCTTCTTCCAATCCTCGAAACACTTTTCAAACACGATCTTTGAGATAGCCTTTAGTTCTTTCAGGGATGCGCTTTTAATGTCATCTACGACTGTAAAACGACGGCCCTTTAAGGTTCTTTTTATTTTTGGAAATATGAAAAAGTCACACGGAGCCATGTCTGGCAAATATGGAGGCTGGGGCATCGTTACAGTACTGTTTTGGGCCAAAAATTCACGAAGAAGCAATGAAGTCACACTGCTGGTGCATTATCGTGGTGCAAAAGCCATGAATTGTTTTTCCACAGATCCGGGGGTTTTTTTCGGATTGCTTCAAGCAAACGGCGTTGAACTTGTAGGTAGTACTCCTTACTAGCCGTTTCACCTGGTGGCAGGAATTCATGATGCACTATGCCATTAATATCGAAGAACACAGTGAGCATAACCTTCACGTTGACAGCACTTGTCGAGCTTTTTTCGGTCTTGGCGAGCCAGAATGCCTCCACTGGAATGACTGAGCCTTACGTCGTAGCCTTACGTCAAGAGTTTTACGTTCGTTGCAAAACGGTTACGTGGTGAATATTAGATCTGGGGTTTTACACGTAAGTTTAACGAAAAATAAAATTCAGAAGCGAAGTTTTTAAGGTCTTCATCGAGTTAGGTACCCAAAACCAAAAACACTAATAAGTTCAAAAATTTTTAAACGTTCTTCAGAAATAATCCACTGATTAATAGGAAAAAAAGGAAAAATAGGTCCGAACCAAAAAGTTATTACAATTAAACTTTTTATGACAGAGATGGGCTTACTGTACCGTGAAAAAAGAAGCATAACGGTGGAATCTGAACTAATGGATGCACTGCAAACAGTTACGCACAGGATACAGAAGGAAATGTCTTGGTTTGGTCTTTTGTTGGACGTCTCAGAAACGACGGCAAAACAGAATTTATCAGTGGAATAAGGAACAGTGTTAGACTTCGGGGAACGTGGAAGGAGAGGATTAGACAGGTTGTAAAGGCAGAAATTCGAGGAATTTCACACGTTGAATAGGGACTTTAGGCTGTGAGAGTCGGGGATACGGTGTGCAACTGCTCTAAAAGGTTATACAACTTGTCACTTTGTGTAACAAATAAATAATTTTGTTTTATAATACTTTCAATAACATGACTACATTTTTCAAATTGTATTTAACTATGCTCTTGCAAAATACGAGGGCTATTCAGAAAGTAGATTACGTTTTTGGATAAAAAAAAAACTAAGTACAGGAAAAAAATTTTATTATATACATTTGAAAGAGGAACTAAAATACTATTTTTCGACATAATCGCCAAACAAATTTAGACATTTGTCATATCGGTGAACTAGCTTTGAAATTCCCGTGTCGTAGAATTCCGCCGCCTGTGACGCCAGCCAGTCAGTCACGCCCGCGCGGAGATCTGCGTCGTCATCGAAGCGCTGTGTTGCAAGCCAAGTCTTCATCTTCGGGAATAAGTGGAAATCACTAGGTGCCAGGTCCGGACTGTAGGGTGGATGAGGGAAAATCTCCCACTTGAAGGCCGTCAAGACGTCTTTTGTTCGATTTGCCGTGTGAGGGCGGGCATTGTCGTGCAAAAACAACACTTTTGCACTCACTTTTCCTCTCCGCTTGTTCTGGATAGCTCGTCTTAAGTTTCGTAATGTTTGGCAATACCTTTCTGAGTTTATGGTTGCTCCACGTTCTAGGAAGTCAACCAGAAGAACACCTTTCCTGTCCCAAAAAACGGTCGCCATGATCTTCCTTGCTGACAGGGTTTGCAAACATTTCCTCGGTTTTTTGGGGGAATTTGTGTGCCCCCACTCCATAGACTCGTATTTAATGAAGATTTGTACACACTTTACTGTTTTAAAGTACAGAGGGACCAAAAGCTCATATGACCAAAAGATCAAACAACCAAAAGTTCATTCGACCGAATTATACTTAAATATTTTTGTTGAATGAACTTTTGGTCATATGAACCATGTTTTTAACAGAGTGGTTCATATGACCAAGAAATCAAACAAACATTGATTCATTCGACCAAAAATGTGTAATAACTTAGAGATTTATTAAAATCGAGGTTCGTATTTCCTTCGAAGGAGGATATTTTTTTTTTTTTATTATTGCATACAGATCAGTGTCAATACTGATATTTAAGTTAATAATACACACCATTAGACTACTGGGTAACTAGTATGATGGCGTTTAAAATAATGTAAACATTTATTATTCACACCTACCAATATATAATAAATATATAAAACGTCACTGTTATAGAATTAACACTTGAATGCTAAATAATTAAGTTGGACTGGGTAAGTAGTATGATAGTTGTTTAAAATAATAATAAAAACATAAAACATAATAATAAAAACATGGTTCATATGACCAAAAATTCATTCGACCAAAACATTAAAATATAATTTGTTTGAATGAACGTTTGGTTGTTTGATCTTTTAGTCATATGATCTCGCCTCTTAAAAACACGGTTCATATGACCAAAAGTTCAATGGGCCAAAATATTAAAATATCATTTGGTTGAATGAACTTTTGGTTGTTTGATCTTTTGGTCATATGATCTCGTCTCTTAAAAAAAACACGGTTCATATGACCAAAAGTTCATTCGACCAAAACATTAAAATATAATTTGTTAGAATGAACGTTTGGTTGTTTGATCTTTTGGTCATATGATCTCGCCTCTTAAAAACACGGTTAATATGACCAAAAGTTCATTGGGCCAAAATATTAAAATATAATTTGTTTGAATGAACTTTTGGTTGTTTGATCTTTTGGTCATATGCCCCTAACGCGTACAGAGAAACCAAAGTGTAATTAATCCCCGTAATATTACAGAAATAAAAGCGTAAATAATAATACATTTTATAGGTATAAAATATCTGCATAATTACCAGAAACATCGATTCAAAAAAAAATATAAATTATTTTAAAACCATTAATCTAGCCAAAGATGCCACCGACCCGGTGGCAAAAATATTAGTAATGATGGAAAATGCAGAACAAGTAAAACCAACCGAAACTTATAAAATAGTTTAAACATTAATACATCGAAGAAAGACTGAAATTATTACGGATAATGAACAAACATGAAACACACCAGAACAAATACAATAACAACAGAATAAAAAACAAAAAATAATAATGATATAATGTTAATGTAGGCTTATTGATAGTAATGTGGGTCTTACTGAAATATAATACACCAAAAATACCACGAATACTGTTGTTTATACTTTGTAAATGTTATTACTACGTCTAATAACAGAAGTAAGCATAAGTTTGGCATGTTCTTTGCAGAGGACAAAATAGTTACAGCGCAGCATTATGAGGATCTAGTATATATGAATAGAAATTTAATAGAGGAATATGATATTTGAGGAGTACACGTGCATTGGAGGACAGAGCAGGAATCTTCCATTGGAACACGACACACCTAGTGGATAGTGTACTAGGCTTTCACCCCGAGGACCCGGGTTCGATTCCCTGCGAGGGCTTGGCATTTTCATCATCCCATCGTCTGCATTTGCCCAAGTGTGCACAATAGTCGGACGTTAAACACAAAAAAAAATAAAAAATAAATAAAAATAATTCAAAACAGCGATGAATTTGAAATAAAAGAAATTTATGGTACCAGAATACAGCACGGCTATAATGAAAACCCCTATGTTGTCGTGGTATATTTGATATTCTTTCTTGACTTACGGCGAATCGTAAAATTGTTTCATTGAAAATTTATTGAAAAGGAACCGAGATGTGGACAAACTACGCATTGCCTACATGTTACATTTTATTGAAACTGGAGGCGATAGGCGGTCGATGTGGCTAAAGCACATGTGTCACATGCGCACCTAAAGGTTCGAGCCGCAGTTGCTCCCGATGAGCATAAAGTATGGACGTTAAAAAAATTGAAATTGATAAAACTGTTTCGTTTCTAAGGAAATGTAGGAAACACATAACGGAATGTCCAAATGTAATCCACTTTTTTTTAGATAGAAACGATAACTTACATCCATCAACATCTCAAGGTCGATTTTTTACTAAAATACGGTAAAAAGCCGCCTCGGTGGCCTGGTGGATAGCGCACTAGGCTTTCACCCCGAGGACTCGGGTTCGATTCCCGGCGAGGACTTGGCATTTTCATACGCTATAAATCATCCCATCGTCTGCATTAGCCCAAGTGTGCACAATAGTCGGACTTTAAACACCAAAAAAAAAAAACCAACTAACATGTATTTGGGAATGACAAATACTAGCGATGGACTCTTGGACACAGCGATAAAAGAACGAAACACCTTGGGAAGAAGAGCAATAAGGATACTGAACAGCATCGTATGGGATCAACAGCTTATCGAAAATAAATAAACATAGAATATACAATACAATTATAAAAAATGTATCATATGAAAGCAAAGCCTCACAAACAAAAAACAGAAAAATATCTTGAAACTACAGAAATGGACTATTAGCGAAGAGCCGCAGGTCGGTCTAAACAAAGATTTTTAAAAATTTAAAAATCCTAAAATCATGGATGCGAAGCACACCACTGCAGAGACATTAAAGCAAAACAACTGATGGTTTGGCCGTATCGATGGACAAAAACGACTTCCCAAATAGATTTTAAAATGGAAAACACATGGTCGCAAAAAAGAGTAAGACTGATACTTAGTTGGAGAGGAGTGATAAGAAAGTGAGAGAGAGGATATCGGATCAAGATTTGCGGAACGGCATAGAAAAATGGCAGCTTTTAAGCCGAAAAGAAGAAGAAATGCTATTAGTTAGTTCGCCGTCAGTTTTTAATATCTAAAATTGCCTAAATTGATTAATAGTTTGTTTATAACCGATAGGAAGTTTTTTTTTATAACTGGACTTTCTAAAAATATGACAGGGTGGTGTGAATGGAGGAGAAGAGCGGTTATAATAGAAAAAAGTGAAATTAAAATTCCAGTCCTTTCAAGAAGTACGTCAATGAAAAAAGTAGGATTACAGATTTCAAATAATATCTATCTATAATTCGGCCTACAACGTTCCACGCCGTCTTTCGATCTCCAACCTCCACCGATCGCGGTCCCACCACAGGTCTTCTGGTAGATCCCTTTTTTTATTTCCTTTTCGACTCCCTCTCTCCAGCTCAGTCTCGGCCTTCCTCGTTTTCTTCTTCCAGATGTTCGCCATTGCATGATTTTTTTGGGAATTCGCTCATCCGGCATTCTTTGTACATGCCCGTACCAAACCAGTTGTTTTGTTCTTATATCTTCTACAATTGTATGCCCTACGTCCATTATCCTCCGTATACTTTCATTTCTCACTCTCTCCTTTCTTGATCTTCCTGCCGCTCTTCTCCAAAAGTCCATCTCAGTAGCCAACAGCATTCTTTCTGTTCTGCCCTTAATTGGCCATACCTCACTACCATATGTTATAATGCTTTTTACAATTGTGTCATAAATTCTTTTTTTATTCTCTTTTGAAATGTTTTGATCCCACAACACCCCGTTCAGCATAGATACAGCTCTCCTTCCAAATACTATTCGTTCTTTAATTCCTTCATCTAATGTACCATCTTGTGACAATTAAGTCCAAAGTACGTATAATTTTGAGAATGCTGTATCCTCCGTCCATCTTCTAAAATTATGTCGTGTTGCCGTCCTCCAATGCACATGCACTCCGTTTTCCCCAGATTCACTTCAAGTCCCCACTTACTGTAGTCCTCTTAATTTGCGAGCCATATATCCGAGGTCCTCATGATCTTGTGCGAGGACAATCTGGCCGTCCGCAAAACATAGCGTGAATAGTGTTGCCATCTTGTAGAGGAATGCCCATACCTTTACATTATTTCAAATAATATAATAGGAAAATTTAGTTTCTGAAAATATTATGGCATCGCTTACAAGCGATACGACCGGGGAAAATTAAAAAAATATAATTTAATTCAATGCGTTATTCAAATGTACACTACGGGCCTACATGAATACTTAACAAAACACGTAATGACTTCTTAAAGTAACTTAAGCCCTCGCAATGGATGCTGTGCATGTGGAGAGTACGAGTGAAGTTCGTACGACGCGTACGATAAGTTTGTTTGTTTTCTGAAAGAAAATTCAAGCCAACTTTTCTTGAAAAACTGACATAAAGTTGTTATTCTAAAAGAAACTTTAGGTACGGGTTTAGTCCTACTGAACTATGCCACTCGCGAGGGAAAACAAAAATTAATAAAATAAAGTTTGATACAGATCGGCATCGGCACGAAACTCGTAAACCCGGCATCACGATGTCACCCAGCCCAGCTGATTACGGATTTTATTACGTTTTAGTGCATTGAATATATTTTACGACATTTCTTTACTCAAGTTGTGCGTGCCTAGCAAATATAATGTTATTTAGATCCGAGACCCCTTCGAATTTATTATACGAAAAGCTAATCATATTAATTCGACTATTAAAAAAAATATTTTATAATTAAAAAAATGAACAATAATTATTGTTAACCAATACTCAAAGCTGAGAGAAACAGTTTTAATTCCACAATGGCCTAAACGCATAAGAGGAAGATAAAGAAAAAGAATTAATACATTATCTTTTATCTACAAGGTATGTTCAGAAAGTAACGAGAATTTTAATTTTTTTAACAAAATATTTATTTATTCTTCTACATTGATGTTGCCGCCTTTAAAATAGTCCCCATTAGAGATTATGCACTTGTGCCAGCGCTTCTTCCAATCCTCGAAACACTTCTCAAACTCGATCTTTGAGATAGCTTTTAGTTCTTTCAGCGATGCGCTTTTAATGTCATCTACGGCTGTAAAACGACGGCCCTTTAAGGTTTTCTTTATTTTTGGAAATAGGAAAAAGTCACACGGAGCCATGCCTGGCGAATATGGAGGCTGGGGCATCGTTACAATACTGTTTTGGGCCGAAAATTCACGAACAAGCAATGAAGTGTGAGCTGGTGCATTATCGTGGTGCAAAAGCCATGAATTGTTTTTCCACAGATCCGCGCGTTTTTTTCGGATTGCTTCACGCAAACGGCGTTGAACTTGTACGTAGTACGCCTTATTGACCGTTTCACCTGGTGGCAGGAATTCATGATGCACTATGCAATTAATATCGAAGAAAACAGTGAGCATAACCTTCACGTTCGACCGCACTTGTCGAGCGTTTTTCGGTCTTGGCGAGCCAGAATGCCTACACTGGGATGATTGCGCCTTAGTTTCGACGACATATCCGTAAACCCATGTTTCATCACCTGTTATAATATGTTTCAGTAATTCTGCATCGTCGTTGACTTTATTTAGTGACTCCTGAGCAACTTCCATTCGCCGCTGGTTTTGTTCAAAATTCAACAATTTTGGAACGAATTTGTTGCCACGCGTTTCATACACAAAACACTGGAAACAATGTCATAATATGATCCATTCGATATGCCAACATCAATAGCGACCTCTCTAATTGTGATTCGGCGATTGTTCATAACCATTTCTTTCACTTTTTCCACGTTTTCATCGGTTGTTGATGTGCTGGGGCTTCCAGGGCGTTCATCATCAACGTCTTCACGCCTTCTTGGAAACGCTTATACCACTCGTAAACTTTTGCTTTACTCATAGTAGACTTACCATAGGCCTTTGTTAACATTTCACACACTTTGTTACGCTTTATTCCATATTTTACGCAAAATTTGATACAAATTCTTTGATCCATTTCTTTTAACAAACGAAAATCGCCGAGCTCATTGTTGTTGGCTGTCACAGACAAAGTCAACAATGAAAACAGCTGAAAGTTTTATCATACTTCAAGGGAATGTATACCACCATAATAAAAAAAAATAAATGTTTGACAATCGGACTCTCCAAGCCCGCGAAATTTAAAAATTCTCGTTACTTTCTGAACACACCTCGTATTATCAAAAATATAAACTAAAAATAAAGACCTGCGTTACTGAAACTGCATATATGGATTACCTACAGGTTCATCACAACACCAGAGAACACTCGTCCCACTACGTACTTTTCCATTTTAAGGCTTAACAATAAAATGTTTAAACCGATAAGAGGTTTGAACAAAATTCCATTAGTAATATAAAGTGTCTCCGTGAGAGTGCAGCACAATGCAGACATGTGACAATTAATAGTGTGAGAAACAAAACAGCTGATTGCTAAAAAAACCATCTTTGAAAGTAATATTTTAAATCATTACTGTAAGTAAAAATTGACCATTGAAGCACAATCGCTAAGACTATCTAGACTATTTCCAATATACGAGTATAAACGTTATCAAATAAAAAACTCTACTTTTAGTAAACAGTAAATACTGCAACGTAATTTAGGTATGTAATATAAAATCCGGTATTAGGAGCTTTCGTTTGTAAATTTGAGAATTCATTCGTTAATTTTATAAGTTTCAGTTTTAAATATACGAAAGTAGAACAAAGTGGACTAAGGCCTATTGTAATAACCTAAATATAATAAGACAGTGCTTCATTAACAGGTCATACAAGTATTAAATATAACTATAACGTGTATTTTAACAAAAGTTAATATTGATAAAAAATTATTAGACTTGCATGATTTGCAAAGATTTTACTTAGAAAGATATGTACAGTAATCTTAAAATACAAGTACTGAATTAAAGATTAGTGTATTACAGTAAGTTAAATGTCAATATACCCCCTTGAGTGTTTTTAATCTGCAATTTGTTTTCAATTACTAGACTAATGAAATTAATGTATAATTAATACCAGCCAATGGTATTATTTCAATATTTACAGAATTCATACTTGTTTACTTTAAGCTAACTGCACAAGTTCGCACGATACCACTTAAAAGAAGCTGTAGGAGAGCACACAAGACTTGTAAAAATAACGAGTGTAATTTTGTTTACTTACTTACGTCTCAAAATGGCCTTTATATACTGTATGCTGGGAATAAGCAACACATTTTACAACAGGTGCTCAAGTAATTGACACGAAAACATTTTAAATAATTTAATTGAATCTGAGAAATTTTATGCGATGTTTTTACACAATTTAGTTTTAATATCAGTACAATCGTGAATGTTTGAGGTAATTCCTTTCAATATTAGCCTACATTCTTCATATTTACGAGTGTTGATCAAATATAAACGAGACTGATTTTTTAAAAAATTTATTGCTTACTTACAAATTATTCTTGATACAACTTATTTTTCTACATAGTCTCCCGCACGAGTAACACATTTTTCCCACCGGATTGGAAGTTTTTTAATTCCATCTTCGTAAAAAGTTCTCGGGCGTTCATTGAGCCATTGGAGCACGAAGGTCTCCACCGCAGAATCGTCTTCGAAACGCTGGCCTCCAAGCGCCTCTTTGAGTGGCCCAAACAGGTGATAGTCGCAGGGTGATAAGTCTGGACTGTATGGGGGATGTTCCATTGGTTCCTAGCCAATTTTATCGAGTTTAAGCCTCGTAGCGTTCGCCGAATGTGGTCGGGCATTATCGTGAAGAAGAATGACGTTTCTCGCCGGTTTAGATTTCCTTTTCCTACGAAAAGACTGTTTTGCGGCCTCTAAAACATCGCAATAATATTGTGCATTTATTGTGCGTCGTTGATGGAGGAAATCGACGTGAAAGGCGCCTTGATTATCGAAAAATACAGTGGCCATTACCTTCCCGGCCGACGATCGTGATTAGGCCTTCAGGTTTTCTACTGCTTCCCGTCCTTCGGCGAATTCCTTGTGCCAAGCAAAAACGCGAGCTCTTGACAGGGTCCTGTCCCCGTATTGAGCCGTCAATCTACGAAAGATTTCAGTCGGATTGACCCCCTCCTTGGCCAAAAACTTAATAATAATTCTCTGCTCCACGGAAACGTGCACTTCACTCTCACTCATTGTATAGTTTTATACTGAAGGGTCCTAACGGAAATGTTGCCCGTCTACGCCCGTCCCAAACCTCCCAGGCTACCTGAAACCCCACCCTTTAGAGTTCAATGTCCAACGGAAAAGTTTTTAGAAAGTCAGTCTCGTTTATATTTGATCAACCCTCGTATAAACATTATTTGAATGTTTATAAATAAACATATTTGAATAATTAAATTCTTTGTAATTAAATACGTTTAACACAAAGATAAGGTTTCTGTTAATGAGTCTAAAGGTTCACCAACCAACCATTTTCAAACGTATCACTATCAGCTGTTCGCATAATGAATCATTTTTTCTGGCGCGATGGGATAATATGACCAAAAGATCAAACAACCAAAAGTTCATTCAACCAAATTCTATACTAATATTTTGGCCCGGTTCACTTTTGGTCTTATGATCCGTGTTTTTAAGAGGAGAGATCATATGGCCAAAAGATCATTCAACCAAATTATATTTAATATTTTGGTCGAATGAACCTTTGGTCATATGAACCATGTTTTTATTATTATTGTGTTTTATGTTTTTATTATTATTTTAAATACCATTATACTACTTACCGAGTCCAACTTAATTATTTAGCATTCAAGTGTTAATTCTATATCAGTGACGTTTTGTACGTTTATTATACATTGGTAGGTGTGAATAAAAATTTTAACATTATTTTAAACGCTATCATACTAGTTACCCAACCCAACATAATTATTTAGCATTCAAGTGTTAATTGTATAACAGTGTCGTTTTATTCGTGTACTGTATATTGGTACGTGAGAATAATATTGAAATTATGTTAAACGCAATCACACTACTTACCCAGTCCAACTTAATTATTTAGTATTCGAGTGTTAATTCTATAACAGTAACATTTTATACGTTTATTATATATTGGTAACTACATGAAATAATAAAAAAAAGTGAATATATAAAATATTGACAGTATATTCAACTGTAGGCCTAAACGCTAAAACAATATATTAATGACTGGTCTGGGTATGTAGTGTAATGGCGTGTGTTATTAATTTAAATATCAGTAATGACACTGATCTGTATGCAATAATAAAAAAACCGTGTTTTACAAAATATCCTCCTTCGAAGGAAATACGAACCTCGATGTTAATAAACCTCTAAGTTATTACACATTTTTGGTCGAACGAACCTTTGGTTTGATTTTTTTGGTTATATGAACCACTCTGTTAAAAACATGGTTCATATGACCAAAAGTTAATTCAACCAAAATTTTAAAGTAAAATTTGGTCGAATGAACTTTTGGTTGTTTGATCTTTTGGTCATATGATCTCTCCTCTTAAAAACACGGTTCATAAGACCAAAAGTGCATTGGGCCAAAATATTAGTATAGAATTTGGTTGAATGAACTTTTGGTTGTTTGATCTTTTGGTCATATGATCTCTCCTCTTAAAAACACGGTTCATACGACCAAAAGTGCATTGGGCCAAAATATTAGTATAGAATTTGGTTGAATGAACTTTTGGTTGTTTGATCTTTTGGTCATATGAGCTCTCCTCTTAAAAACACGGTTCATACGACCAAAAGTGCATTGGGCCAAAATATTAGTATAGAATTTGGTCGAATGAACTTTTAGTTGTTTGATCTTTTGGTCATATGAGCTCTCCTCTTAAAAACACGGTTCATAAGACCAAAAGTGCATTGGGCCAAAATATTAGTATAGAATTTGGTTGAATGAACTTTTGGTTGTTTGATCTTTTGGTCATATGATCTCTCCTCTTAAAAACACGGTTCATAAGACCAAAAGTGCATTGGGCCAAAATATTAGTATAGAATTTGGTTGTTTGATCTTTTGGTCATATGATCTCTCCTCTTAAAAACACGGTTCATAAGACCAAAAGTGCATTGGGCCAAAATATTAGTATAGAATTTGGTTGAATGAACTTTTGGTCATATGATCTCTTCCCCTTCTGGCAAATGTACCGTAACGAATGTTCCAACAAAACCTAATGTACTTATTCTAAACGGGCACAGCAGTTTATACAATCAGTCCCAGTGGGTAACACCGTACACTCCAGCTATAATTAAGGCATCGATACCAAACAACTCTGCCGGTTAACTCATTGTTGACTATTCCATAATTGAGCTCGTTACCGTAATGTTTACAATATAGACTTCAGAAGGGTTCCTTTGTGTTAAAGCAAGCCCGGATTATCTTGTCGATTAACTACCCTCTACCCACCCTATATCTACCCCCTAAAACCCATCAGCGAGCTTATTACTGCTGCTTAATTATTAATAATTCCTTTTACTCTTGCTAAAGCATTGAAATATCGCGCAATACATCAGCCGACAGACAATTTCAAGCAGTTTAATATAATGTTGTAGCAGTCTAATTATACGACTTAAAATGACTACATTATAACCTAACCTAACATGCTGTGACGAGGAAAACCTTGAGCATTCAAGCGGCTTGTTACCGAGGTAATAAGTGAATACACCACCTACCTAACTGCATTTCATTTATATACATATATATATATATATATATATATATATATATATATATATATATATATATATAATTAAAAGATACTAAATAGCAAATAAGCTTTAATTAAAACACACTAAATAGCAAATAAGCTTTAATTAAAACACACTAAATAGCAAATAAGCTTTAATTAAAAGATACTAAATAGCAAATAAGCTTTAATTAAAAGATACTAAATAGCAAATAAGCTTTAATTAAAACACACTAAATAGCAAATAAGCTTTAATTAAAACACACTAAATAGCAAATAAGCTTTAATTAAAAGATACTAAATAGCAAATAAGCTTTAATTAAAAGATACTAAATAGCAAATAAGCTTTAATTAAAAGACACTAAATAGCAAATAAGCTTTAATTAAAAGATACTAAATAGCAAATAAGCTTTAATTAAAAGATACTAAATAGCAAATAAGCTTTAATTAAAAGATACTAAATAGCAAATAAGCTTTAATTAAAAGACACTAAATAGCAAATAAGCTTTAATTAAAAGATACTAAATAGCAAATAAGCTTTAATTAAAAGATACTAAATAGCAAATAAGCTTTAATTAAAAGACACTAAATAGCAAATAAGCTTTAATTAAAAGATACTAAATAGCAAATAAGCTTTAATTAAAAGATACTAAATAGCAAATAAGCTTTAATTAAAAGATACTAAATTTCAAATAACCTTTAATTTTCATACTATGCGGTCATTTTTATTTTCAAAAAATGGTGTTGGTGATTGTGAACAAGTTAATTGTAAAATATATTTCAATTGATTTAACAATTTTCAAATATCAGGAGTCCAAAAAGTAGTTTTGATTTGATGTTCACCTGCATGCGCGGGCGCGTGTGTGTATCTGTATGTCAAAAACTGTTAAAAATCGGCTCTAACCATGTTAATCAAGTTCTACAAAATGTACATAAATACTAAAACAAAATGTACGCATAGTTTATTAAACAAAAAAAAGAATCGTTTCGCAGGTTATTGAAAAACACCTTTTTTTGGTGTTTAACGTTCGACTATTGTGCACACTTGGGCTAATGCAGACGATGGGATGATTTATAGCGTATGAAAATGCCAAGCACTGTCCGGGAATCGAACCCGGGTCCTCGGGGTGAAAGCCCAGTACGCTATCAACTAGGCCACCGAGGCGGCTTAATTTTGTAGTTTCAAAAATACCTAAAAACCGGCTTATTACTTCAATATTAGTTTAGCAGATTGTGCTCAAATTTTAGCCATGTATGACTAAGTTTGTGCAAAGCAAATTTGAAATAAAGTATAAGTGAGTCACAGCTCTGGAGTAAATCAAGAAAACCAGAACTAAATCCTTACCGTCGTTGTGAATGTGCATAAAGTTATCGGACCATTTATTGGCAAATTTGGCTTACAGATTTACCAAGTTAGCAATGTGAAAGCCAACTTTTTAGCGGCCACTACTACTACGTCTAGCATGTTGGAACACATCGTGACACAGCACAGCGTGTTAATGCACGTTCCGTGTTGCGGTTTGACAAACCTGTCGCGAGAGTCGAGAACGATGTTATCTCGCACCACGTAGCCTACAATTATATTGTTACATTCGATGGATCGATGCGGTTAACGAGCACACTATTTGCCAATTACTGAGTTTTTGTTAGTAGTTATTACGAGGGTTGTCCGTAAAATAAGGTTCCCAATAATTTTTCACAATGAAAAACATGTTTATTTGCATTAAATAATACATTTTTGGAAAGCTTAACTTTTTCTATTTTTCGACATAATCGCTGTTGAGATCGATGCATTTTTGCATACGGTGAACTATCTTTTGTATGCCCGAGTCGAAAAACTCTCCCGCCGCGCCGCGAAGGTAGTTTAAAACTTTTTCTTTCAGCTCTCTGGTACTGAAATGCGCCCCACCTACGTGTTTCTTCAAATTAGGGAAGTGATGGTAGTCACTTGGGGCTAAGTTCGGGCTGTAGGGAGGATGTGTGACAGTATCCCGTCCAAATTGTTTGATGAGATCGGTTGTTACAAGGGCGGTGTGCGGACGAGCGTTGTCTTGATGGAAACAAACTCCCTTCGTGAGTATGCTTCTCTTCTTTTGAATCGCGCGGCGAAGGTTCCTTAACGTTTCACAGTAATTGATTGTTGTGCCGGTATCCATGAATTCGCACAATAATAATCCCAAAACACGCTCGCCATGACTTTGCCGGCAGACAGTATGTATCTGAACTTCCGCGACTTCGGCGATTCTGGATGTTTCCACTGAAGTGACTGTTCTTTCTTTTCTGGTGTCGTGTATTGTATCAAGGTCTCGTCCCCAATGACAATGGAGTCCAAGAATTTCTCGCCATCGGTTTCGCAGGCCTGAAGAAATTCGCGGGCCGCATCAATCCGTTGCCGTTTGTGGTCTGCTGTAAGCTGTCTTGGGACCCACTTTGACACAAATTTTGCTATACTCTAAATGGTCTGTCAACATTTTATCAATGCAAGTCTTTCTGACATCAGCGATCATCTCGGAGGGCTCCAAAGCAGTCACCCTTGCTTCTTCCACTTTCGCAATCATTTCGTCCGAAACAGATGATCGTCCGGAACGCTGTTCGTCATGAACGTCTGTAAGTCCGTCTTTGAATTCTTTGCATCATTTGCGCTCGTGATGTATGCTCATACATTTCTCTCCGTAGACTTCACACAGTGGGAATGAATATCCACCGGCGCAGTGCTTTTTGCACACAAAAAACGAATCACGGAGCGTAATTCGCACCTGGCAGAAGACATAAGTGGTAACTGCATTACTGACGGTTGCCAAGCCAAAACCGAGCGTCGCAGACAGCTCACGCAGTGGGGATTGGGAGAGGGAAACCAAGCTGCAAACCAATGTCATCGGATCCCGCGTAACAGCGTTCGTAACGACTTTAGCGCCTTGAGAACCTTACTTTACGGACAACCCTAGTAATTCTTACTAAAGCAACCATTTTTAACGGATTTTCAGTTGTAAAATATGTTAATGGAAAGGCGATCATGGTAACGAATTTTATTAGTGATTTTTCCTTGGAAAGCTACTGGAGCGGTGATTATGGTAAGAAACACATCCACGAATATTAAAATGAGCACCGATCCTGACATCCAGAATACGTTTCCGGTAGTCGTTCTGCGACCATGTGGCAACCGTTTCAAATTACACCCGCTAATCCGACCTCGGATGGTCCGACTCCCCGCTTGGTCCGACCGTAACTTTGTCGGCGATTGTTTACTTTGAAAGGTCATTGCTCTACTCCTTCTGGGGCTCCTGATGACTCAGAATCGGCGAAATGATTTAGTGAGCTGTTGACATTTGTACCGTGCGGTTGCGCGTTACGTTTGCTAAAGTTATTTTTGAAATCCGTAAGTGTCACTGTACTGTGTAAATAACATTTATATTTCGATTAATAATACTTTTTTTAATCTTGCAGGTGTGTACAGTCAAACTACACTATGTCAAAAACAAACAAACAAAAAAAAACGTAAACAAGTCAAGCTATCTTTAGCGGAGAAGCTAAAAAGTAATTAAAGGATTAGACAAAGGAGAGTCTGTTAAAAAGTGGCAAATGAAATAGCAGTTGGCGCAACAACAATTAAAGACAGGAGGAAGAACAGGAAGAATCTCTAAAGTCACACACAATGACCGTTGGCGATGAGCAAGCACTGAAACTACGTAAAACTTTAAAAGCCGAAATGTGAATTTTTAGACAGTGCTTTGTGGGTATGGTTTTAACAGAAGAAAAGGAAATCCACTGTCTGGACCAATCATCAAAGAAAAAGCATTTTTTTGTACAAAAAAATGGTAGGGGGAAAATGACAATGAAAACTTTCACAGCAAGTGAGGGCTGATTGCATCGCTGGAAAAACCTCATGGGATTCGTAATGTACTCATCCCCGGCGAGAAAATGTCTGCTCATGAAACAGCTTCTAATGAATTTGTTCCAAAATTCGAAAAAATAATTTAAGAATTAAAATTGACCTCTGACCAAGACTACCACATTGACGAATCCGGTTTAATCAGATTTCATCTGATAATCCAACCGTGCTCCCGGTCCCGTTAGTGGCGGATTAGCTAGGTTCTACTTGTGGCCATTCCAAATTAAATAATTGTCGATTACAGTAAACATTAAAATATTCTACGGCTGATAACTGTGGGAAAAGTAATAAATTAACTTGCATGTTTTTTATTAGTTTATATGACTTATTTTTCAGTTAATTTTTAACTAGAAATACATAATAATTAGAATTTACTTAATTAAACAACAACGTATATACAGGCTTCGTATTGAGTACTTACGGCCAGCAAATCTGATGATTATTAAGTGCACAATGAGTTGGTTCATCGAGTGAAGTAGGCCTGTACAGCCTTACCCGACAGACGTTAGATTAGACAAATGAGGACTAGGCCTGCATAATTAAGGCAATGTTTATCAAACAGGCACAGGGCTGCAGCAATCTGTCAGTGGTCTCGGCACCTGTTCTAATTGACTAATGGCTAATGGGCTCGTATGCTTGCTATTCATTCAATCACCAGGGTGGTATAGTCATTGGGATATATTATAAGATGCATACATTCTCACTGTTACTCTTCATACGCCATTGTCTCAAACACCAAACTACTTTCAAAATTGCTAAAGCCAACTTTTATTTTATTTATAAAAATAATGACGGCATGTATAAGAACAGTGTAAAGCCCAAAATACGACAACCACCGCGCAATACTGTATCAAAGTTTTCAAAATATTTGCTTATATCACTTTCAGAATAATTATGTAATTTTCATTGGCAAATAAGTTACTGAGCGATCATTTTAGTGAAAACCAGTGAGTGTGTGTGTGTGTGTGTGTGTGTGTGTGTTGTGTGTGTGTGTGTGGGTGGTTGTGAGTGCGTGCGTGTGTGTGTGTGTGTGTGTATGTGTGTATGTGTGTGTGGGGGGGGGTTGTATGTGTATGTGTGTGTGTGTGTGTGTGTGTGTGTGTGTGTGTGTGTGTGTGTGTGTGTGTGTGTGTGTGTGTGTGTGTGTGTGTGTGTGTGTGTGTGTGTGTGTGTGGGAGGGGGTGGTGAGTGTATATGTGTGGGGAGTTCTGTGTGTGTGTTCGTGCGTTGTGTTGTTGTGTGTGTGTGTGTGTGTGTGTGTGTGTGTGTGTGTGTGTGTGTGTGTGTGTGTGCGCGCGCGCGTATGTGTGTGTGTGTGTGTGTGTGTGTGTGTGTGTGTGTGTGTGTGTGTGTTCGTGCGCGCGCGCGTGTGTGTTTTACCACTCCAGTGTTTGCGATGTTGTTAGATTTCATTGCCAAAAAAACTTGGTACACAATAGTTTTTGGGTAACAGCTTGGAAAGGTTTATTACCCAGCCAAGTCTGTTCAAACCGTTTCAAAACGGCAGTAATTCTAAATATTAAAAACATATAGATATGTTTTATCTCACATACTTTCTTAACATCTGATTTCACTTCATAGTGTTCATAGTTTGCGTAAATAAACATTTTAAATTGCATTACACATTTAAAATACTAATTATAATTAATGGAATTTTACGCAGATTTTGTTTAAAAAAAATGTAACACAAATGCTGTTACGTGATTTTACATAATTACTTTATTGGGAAATTTGCCTCCTTCGTGTTTTTGAGACAGCTGCATGCGGCCATTATTTATTATTATGTTCTGTATATTTTTTATTATTATTTTCATTTTTTGTGTGTTTAACGTCCGACTATTGTGCACACTTGGGCTAATGCAGACGATGGGATGATTTATAGCGTATGAAAATGCCAAGACCTGGCCGGGAATCGAACCCGGGTCCTCGGGGTGAAAGCCCAGTACGCTATCAACTAGGCCACCGAGGCGGCTATTATTTTCATTGAGAACTACAACTAAATACAAACTTATCTAATAATTATAACTTAAATATTTCACTGTGTGTTAGATGACATTGCACTGAATGGCTCTGGTTGTCAGCTACAGCCTCTTGGCGTGATATGCTATCACAGCACCAAGTACAAAAGTTTAGTTTCACGCAGTCTTCGTCCATTCTGCAACCATCTGTTGAACACTGGCACTGGTATGGGTTTGGAGCCGTTTTTCATACTTTGTTGCTTCTGCCTTGATTTCATCAACAAATATATTCACTCTGAGGTCTCTATGAATATTTTCTTTGAGTATGTACCACGGTGTATTTACTATTATTCGAAGAATTTTGTTATGAATAATCTGATTTTTTTTTTTATACTTCTCTTGGCACATCCCCAAATTTGCAAATCATAACGCCACACCAGCTTAAGAACTTAAATATATATAAGAGTAATTTAATCCTGAATTATACGAGGTGTTTTCAGAAAGTAACGAGAATTTTTTAATTTCGCAGGCTTGAAGAGTCCGAATGTCAATTTTTTTAAAATGTTTCTATACATGCCCTTGAAGTATGATAAAACTTTCAGCTGTTTTCATCGTTGACTTTGTCCGTGGCAGCCACTAAGGTTAGAGGTGTTTTTATAAAATCGGCGATTTTCGTTTGTTAAAAGAAATGGGTCAAAGAATTTGTATCAAATTTTGCGTAAAAAATGGAATAAAGTGTAACAAAGTGTGTGAAATGCTAACTTTTGTTAGCAGCCTATGGT
>JAJIZJ010000064.1:12500-17500 GCA_022606455.1 Callitettix versicolor | reverse complement strand
TTCATACGCTATAAACCATCCCATCGTCTGCATTAGCCCAAGTGTGCACAATAGTCGGACGTTAAAAAAAAAAATTAAACGAATACAACCAATTTGCATATAAGTTCAATAAACGATGAAACATCCGTATGGTTGAACGTGTTTTTGTGTGTAAACTGCGTGTTTAGTGTGTTTTAAAAAGTGGGTCCGTGAGACCTTTCGGAGTTAATTGGTAAAAGAAACGAATAATACGCAAGATGTACAGCAAGAAGTTGAACAGTGTTACAGCTATGAAATATAGTTGAAAAATACATAATCTATGATATATGGGCAAAGTCAACTTGACATAAGAAACGAAAAGAAAAAAGTTTAGGGTTTTTTTTATGAAGTAGCTATCCGTAATTTAAGAAAAAAAAGCACGAATTCTGTAACTAAAATAATTCAAATAATACCATTGGCTGACATAGTAAAATAGGGGTGCTGGGTGCAGGGGGGTGCAAGCTAGCAGCACCTATTGAGAGTTTTTAGACGTCCCTCGCGGTACCCGAGTCTAACAACACTTACACTTACATTTTTGGAAGCTATAATAGCCTTAATGACCTTTCGCCTTTACACACACGCACACACACACACACACACACACACACACACACACACACACACACACACACACACACACACCTACACAAATACGCCTACAGGTTGCACTCCCGGAAGACCACAGGGAAGATATCGAACCTGGCAGCAGATATCAGAAGAAGGAGGCTTCGGATCTACGGACACATCAGTAGACTCCCCAACAATGAGACTTGCCAACAGAATCCTTAAGTATATACAAGGAGTCAAATCAACAACTTCGTGGATCGCACAAGTCAGAATAGACCTACATGACGCAGAAATAGACTCAACAGACATTGAAGACAGGAACGCATACAGGAGAAAGATGCTCGGTTGGAAGGTCTCAGAGAATGAAATCCCAAAGAGAGCAGGGGTAAAATGGACGGAGGAGCGGAGGAGGATCCATGGGGACAGGATGAGGGAGGTGTGGAGGAACAAGACATGAGTCGGAGTGCTTTGCGTGATCCAACAGGGTCTATGCGCAAATAATAATAATAATAATAATAATATATATATATATATATATATATATATATATATATATATATATATACATATAATACATTTATAAATAATTTATCTAACTAAAGAGGATTTACTCCTACAACCGTTTATTACGGTTATACATAACTAACGGTGGGTTTAAAACGGTGGGATGCACAAACATTACAAAAATATCACACATTCAATTATTTTTTTTTTTAAATCTGTTTCCGAAATACGGTAAACATAGTAATTTTCTAAATTAAATTTAGGATGCCGACCGACAGACAATATATTTGCGCGAAAAGTATTGTGTGTGTGTGTGTGTGTGTGTGTGTGTGTGTGTGTGTGTGTGTGTGTGTGTGTGTGTGTGTGTGTGTGTGTGTGTGTGGTGTGTGGTGTGTGGTGTGTGTGTGTGTGTCCTATACATACGTATCTTAAAAACAAAGTACCTCCCATATCCAGAAAAACGTTTTCATATATTTATAAAGACGTACAATTAATCAAGAAGCAACTTGAATTGGCCTTCCAATTGACGAAAGAAACATACAATAAGAAATCCCTTTCATGGGGGTCCAAAATTAAACATTATAAAACAGTGATCAAGCCGGAAGCACTGTACGCAGCAGAAACATTAACCATGAATCGCATAGGCCAGATAGAAAAGCTTGAAATAACGGAAAGGAAAATCTTAAGAAAAATTATAGGAACAAAATTTCAGGATAATAAGGTAGTATATATAAGAAATGAAGCTCTCTACAAGAAAATTGAAAAACTGTCAGATACTATGAGAAAAAGGAGAATAAATTTTTACGGCCATCTTCTTAGAATGAACTCTAATAGATTAACGAAACAAGTGTTTGATTTTTTCCATAATGGTAAAACAAAACCGAACCGGTTTAAAGAAATTGAAAAAGACCTAATGGAATTAAAAATTACAGAAAATTCACTGCTTGACCAAACTGCTAAGATAATTACCAAAGACGAAAGAATAAGATTCCAAGATAAAACCAAAATAAAACCTAAACCTATCATTTCAGAAGAGGAGAGGAAAAGAAGATCAGAAAGAATGAAGAGCTACTGGGAACAAAGAAAAGTACAGCGCGCAAGAAATGATTAATTCAGCGTACCCCAAAGAGGGTGAAACGAAAAGAAAAAAAAATCAAGAAGCATACTGCCACTACATGTACTTAACACAGGGATTACACAAAACTAATACTGTTGACAAATATTTCAAACTTGCGTGTTCGAAGACTTTTACAAGGAAAAGTTCGTTACTTAATTAATTGCGCAAACATCATCCCTTACATTGCGGATATAATGTGAGAGCCGCATGTTTTTATTGGGAAGAGCAAAGATTGGTATATTAACAAAGGTAAACATTTACACTTAACTTTGATGGCAGCTCCAACGCGAGGGGTGGATATTGAATGTAAATAATAATTTGGTTCAAGTGGGACGACGACGCCTTACGCCTACGTCGCGACACACTAAGTCTACAACTCCCCCTCCGGTTATACGAGTTAATTTTCTGAAAACACTTATGTTGGGTCGAGATATTTTTAGTAAATTTTATAAGGAAATTGTCCTCGTGACTGCCCCAGTTTGAACTAGCACGAGTGCAGCTGTTCACGTATTCACACAAAAACCACTTGAACTATAGTACACATGATACATTTGTTGTTTTCAGTAAGCGTATTTGTTTTAGTATCAGATGGATAAAATTAATTTCTAAATTTCAAAATGGTAAACTTTAAAAGTGTTTTCCGTTGCAATTTTACCCCTAAAAAGTATTTTGTACGAGGTGTGTTCAGACAGTAACGAGAATTTTTTAATTTCGCGGGCTTGGAGAGTCCGATTGTAAAACATTTTTTTTATTATGTTGGTATACATGCCCTTGAAGTATGATAAAATTTTCAGCTGTTTTCATTGTTGACTTTGTCTGTGACAGCCACTAAGGTTAGACGTGTTTTTATGAGCTCAGCGATTTTCGTTTGTTAAAAGAAATGCATCAAAGAATTTTTATCAAATTTTGCGTTAAAAAAATGGAATAAAGTGTAACAAAGTGTGTGAAATATTAACAAAGACCTATGGTGAGTCTGTTATGAGTAAAGCGCAAGAGTTTACGAGTGGTATAAGCGTCTCCAAGAAGGCCGCTTTGAAGATGACGAACGCCCTAACGCCCCAGCACACCAACAACCGATAAAAACGTGGAAAATGTAAAAGAAATGGTTATGAACCATCGCCGAAACACAATTAGAGAGGTCACTGATGGTGTTGGCATATCGATTGGATCATGTCATTACATTGTTTCCAATGTTTTGTGTATGAAACGCGTGGCAGCAAAATGTGTTCCAAAATTGTTGAATTTTGAACAAAACCAGCGGCGAATAGAAGTTGCTCAGGAGTCACTAAATGAAGTCAACGACGATGCAGAATTACTGAAACGTATTATAACAGGTGACGAAACATGGGTTTACGGATATGACGTCGAAACTAAGGCTCAATCATCCCAGTGGAGGCATTCTGGCTCGCCAAGACCGAAAAACGCTTGAAAAGTGCGGTCGCACGTAAAGTTCTTCGATATTAATGGCATAGTGCATCATGAATTCCTGTCACCAGGAGAAACGGTCAATAAGGAGTACTACCTACAAGTTCAACACCGTTTGCTTGAAGCAATCCGAAAAAAACGCCCGGATCTGTGGAAAAACAATTCATGGTTTTTGCACCACGATAATGCACCAGCTCACACTTCATTGCTTGTTCATGAATTTTTGGCCAAAAACAGTACTGTAACGATGCTCCAGCCTCCATATTCGCCAGACATGGCTCCGTGTGACTTTTTCATATTTCCAAAAATAAAGAAAACCTTAAAGGGCCGTCGTTTTACAGCCGTAGATGACATTAAAAGCGCATCGCTGAAAGAACTACAGGCTACCTCAAAGAGTTTGAGAAGTGTTTCGAAGGATTGGAAGAAACGCTGGCACAAGTGCATAATCTCCAATGGGGACTATTTTGAAGGCGACAACATCAATGTAGAAGAATAAATAAATATTTTGTTCAAAAAATTAAAATTCTCGTTACATTCTGAACACACCTCTATTTTTGAATTCCAATGGCGAAACACTCTATACAAGTACATTACAGCATGATTTTCAAAAGAATTTCTCTGGTGGAAAAGATGCGCTGAGATTTATTCTACATAATGGTAATGTTTAAACTGTACAATAACGAATTTTCGAGAAGGTAAAGTTCACTGATCAAGGATCTGAATTTAGTTAATTTCTAATGAATTTGCTAGTTTTATAAGGTTCTGAGGAACATTTAAATACACACTTCTTACCGAAAATTAGATACAAAGCCTGAACTGCGGCAGATTCTTGCAAGAATCGTGTTTACCTCAATGTGTCTGACTGGTTATGAATTCAAGTTAAAAAGAATAAGGTGATTGCTTATATCGTTGACTTTGGTTCTCAATTCTCATCACTGTGTTTGACTGGTTTTGAATTCGAGTACGCGGATTCCATAGAAGCGTACTTTGCGTAGAAATCAACGTTGGTCATCATACTACTATTGATGTTCACGTACGCAAAAAAATGATCCAATGTTTTTTGATTCGTGACAAAAATTCACGAAGATTAAGTTACTCAGCCAACAATGGCTATGCACACATTGGTTAAACGAGTACAGACATCATTATGTGCCATATATATTGGCTCTCTCTCTCTCTCTCTCTCTCTATATATATATATATATATATATATATATATATATATATATATCGGTATTGTTAAGAACTAATACAAACATATCATAACTGAAATCACAGAATAATCAATTAATTTTAATTATAGTACGTTGAAGTTTAAGGCAATCGCTACATAAATGACATAGGCCCCCTAATTGGTTACACCAAGTAC
>JAJIZJ010000064.1:0-10000 GCA_022606455.1 Callitettix versicolor | reverse complement strand
ATAAAACTATACAATGAGTGAGAGTGAAGTGCACGTTTCCGTGGAGCAGAGAATTATTATTAAGTTTTTGGCCAAGGAGGGGGTCAATCCGACTGAAATCTTTCGTAGATTGACGGCTCAATACGGGGACAGGACCCTGTCAAGAGCTCGCGTTTTTGCTTGGCACAAGGAATTCGCCGAAGGACGGGAAGCAGTAGAAAACCTGAAGGCCAAATCACGATCGTCGGCCGGGAAGGTAATGGCCACTGTATTTTTCGACAATCAAGGCGCCTTTCACGTCGATTTCCTCCATCAACGACGCACAATAAATGCACAATATTATTGCGATGTTTTAGAGGCCGCAAAACAGTCTTTTCGTAGGAAAAGGAAATCTAAACCGGCGAGAAACCGGCATTCTTCTTCACGATAATGCCCGACCACATTCGGCGAACGCTACGAGGCTTAAACTCGATCAAATTGGCTGGAAACCAATGTAACATCCCCCATACAGTCCAGACTTATCACCCTGCGACTATCACCTGTTTGGGCCACTCAAAGAGGCGCTTGGAGGCCAGCGTTTCGAAGACGATTCTGCGGTGGAGACCTTCGTGCTCCAATGGCTCAATTAACGCCCGAGAACTTTTACGAAGATGGAATAAAAACTTCCAATCCGGTGGGAAAAATGTGTTACTCGTGCGGGAGACTATGTAGAAAAATAAGTTGTATCAAGAATAATTTGTAAGTAAGCAATAAATTTTTTAAAAAATCAGTCTCGTTTATATTTGATCAACCCTCGTAAAAACAAATCGTAAATAGATGAGGGTTTATATTTAGTTATTGCAATACGACAAAAATAAATCTCGGCGAATTAAGTCTGTACTAAAGAAGCATAATTTTATGCTTTCGAAACACCTTTAAAATTACAGTATTTTTTACCTTTGCTGTACAAATATTAAGATGGGGCGAATTTTAGATCCCCGATATAACACACAGACTGTATAAATACACTGTAAAGTCCAATAATTATTTTCTAAAAAAGAAGTTTAAACGCGCATGTCCCATTAAAAAATACTTTTAAATTTGAAAATTTTTGTGATAGTTAATTTTATATTGTACCTAAAAACCTAAGTAAAGCAAATATGCCAATATTGTAGGTTATGCACTTCCTCACTCTTCCGGTAGAACTTCACACCCACATATACAACACTTAGAACTTTAACGAACACTTAAATATCATATCGCACAAGAAAGGTTCACTTATTGATTCTAGGTCAACTTCCGGATGAACTGATATAGACAGTAACAAGCTCTGACGCAAAATACAGGCTACTCAAGTGCAGATCGGAATCAGTCCCGACACATGACAAATTAATGTCTCTTCAGATTTCTGATTGGCTTATCGAAATTTTTAACAATAACAATAAGATAGACCGTGCACTTTGTAGGATTATTTACACCGTTTCTTCAAAGCCTTGTTGGAGATTGTAGCGCTATCTTCGGTGATGCTTCTCGAGTTAAAAACAAATCTAAAAAAGACAACTTTGTCTGTGTATGTGATAAGTTGGTATAAAAATACTAAACTAGACTAATCATATTGTTTTCATGAACTTAGTAATGGCAATACTAAAGATATCGACTTCAAACAATTATTAATACTAGTAGGCCTAAAAACTAGCTTATAAAAAAATATAAGCAATAAATACGTGTACCTATGAACTAGAATAAGTAAACCATAATACGAGGGTTGTCCGTAAAGTAAGGTTTCCAAGGGGCTATAGCCGCTGCGAACGTTTTTACGCGGGATCCGGTGATCTTGGCTTCCACCTTGGTTCCTCCACTCCCAATCCCAACTCTGCGATCGGTCTGCGACGGCTTAGTAACCGTTAATAATGGAGTGTCTTTTCTGTCTCCCGCCAGGTGCGAATTACGCTCTGTGATTCGTTTTTTTTTTTTTGAAAACACTGCGCCGGTGGACATTCATATCCAACTGTGTGAAGACTACGGAGAAAAATGTATGAGCATACAACACGTGCGCAAATGGTGCAGAGAATTCAAAGATGGACGTTCATGATGAACAGCGTTCCGGACGAAACGATTGCGAAAGTGGAAGAAGCAATGCTGAACGATCGAAGGGTGACTGTTCGGGAGCTCTCCGAGATGATCCCTGATGTCAGCAAAACCTGGATTGATAAAATTTTGACAGACCATTTAGGGTATAGCAAGGTTTGTGCAAAATGGATCCCCAGCAGACCACAAACGGCAACGGACTGATGCGGCCCGCGAATTTCTTCACGCCTACGAAACCGATGGCAAGAAATTCCTGAACTCCATTGTCACTGGGGACGAGACCTGGGTACACTATACGACACCGGAAACGAAAGAACAATCACGTCAGTGGAAACATCCAGAGTCGCCGAAGCCGCGAAGTTCAAACATTGTCTGCCGGCAAAGTCATGGTGAGAGTGTTTTTGGGACAGGAAGGGGTTATTGTTGTGCGAATTCATGGATACCGGCACAACAATCAATGCTGATCGTTACTGTGAGACGTTAAGGAACCTTCGCCGCGCGATTCAAAACAAGGGGAGAGACATTCACGAAGGGAGTTTCTTTCCATCAAGCTCGTCCAAACCCGCCCGTGTAACAACCGATCTCATCAACCAATCTGGATGGGATACTGTCACACATCCGCCCTATAGCAAGGACGTTACCATATCTTCCTAATTTTAAGAAACACGTAGGTGGGACGCATTTCAGTACCAGAGAGCTGACAGAAAAAGTTTTAAGTTACCTTCGCGTCGCGGCGGGAGAGTTTCCCGACTCAGGCATATAAAGGATGGTTCACCGTACAAAAATGCATCGATCTCAACGGCGATTATGTCGGAAAATAGAAAAAAGTGTAAACTTTCAAAAAATGTATTATTCAATGCAAATAAACATGTTCTTCATTGTGAAAAATTATTGGGAACCTTATTTTACGGACAACACAAGTATCTGCGTTAAATATCTCATATTGTAAACGGCTTTTGTTTTTCAAAATATCTTCTCAAAAACATTAAATATTTAGTAATTATTTTAAATTTGGTTGTCGGTTGCTCAATTATTCATCTCTACGGAACTGATTCTATATCGTTGTGCATTTCATAAAGTAAAATAGTGCACACACAAGACAGCTGTATTAAGTGGGGGAACATCAATTCTACCAAGATTCTAACGATCTGCTTATGTCGAAGCAGGAAGTCTGCTGTTTACATAAGATGGCTGGGCTATAACACGAGGAATTCCTAGCTTTATATCACATCAATTTTATATGATATTTATTACTGAGGGGTCCGTGAAACACACCACGTTTGAAACCTATTGTCCGTAGAATCTCACATTGGCTGCCCTTCGATAAAGTACGAGTATAATAGAGTTTACACTATTGGTTTACATCATATCAAACAAAGCGATTTAAAGAAAAACAATATCATTTCTAAGTAGCTTTACAAGTAGCTAAAAGCTATAAGCTATTTTTTTCTACAGAAAAGGAAAGAATGATGCATAAATCTTACACAAACTTTCTTACATTCATTTATTTCTCCAAAAATCCGATTAGGATGAAATCGAAAATGTATTTTTCTTTAAAATACTTCAAATTATGCTCAAATTTTGAAAATCGCATTCATAATTCAAATCAGTGTACCAAATTTGAAATTATTTTTAAAAAAAGGTTCGAAAGAAACCGGCAACGAAAATAAAAAAAGGCTGTCCTCGATCACTGTCGTTTTATAACGAAACCTTTACTTTCAAGCCACTTTTTTTTTACAGAACACTTAAAAATTAACAAAAATAAAATTTTCTCGACGTCATTCTAACGATTTCGATCAAAGTTTGCCTAAATAATGTCCTTTAAGTATCCAAACAAAACGAAGGCCAATGAGATACTATCTTCTACAAAAATTCGAAAAAAAACTGGAAAATCGCGTAGTTTCTTATTAAAATTGGTTCATGAAATTTTGCTCAAATTCTGGGTGTATATATATATAGGGGAGAGCGGGGTAATACCACGCAGTGGGTAATGACACGCACCTGTCTTCAGCGATGCCTATAAGGGTTAGAAGTGTGTAAAGTGCTGCAATCTGTAGGCCCTTAGGTCTATTAGTGGCCAGTGTATGAGAAACTGCCAATAGGAACAAGTGTGTTGTTATAATGAATTTTTTCGAAAACCTTCAATTTTGGTTGAATTGATCTGGAAAGTTTGCTTCAAGATATTTATTGAATCAGTTTAGATTTAGCCTTTTCTTTATACATATCTCTAAAGTATAATAGTTTTTAAATAGTACTTATATTAAACAATGTTTGTTTGATGCTTGTGTGACGAGTATGATGATTTTTTCCACAATGGCGACATGCGGGGTAATGGCACGCGTCCGCGTGGCATTACCCCCAACTGCGTGTCATTTCCTCACCGTGCGTGCTAATACCCGAAAGTAATATCTTTTCGATTTTACATATTTCTACTGAGGTACTTTGTTTCATTTCCAACTCTTACTAAATCATAATGTCGAGTACCTTCATTTTGAGTTTGTTTTTTTGAAAAAACCTAACTTCTCCATGGATTCTGTGCGTAATGCTACACATCTTTTTATTAAAAATAATTTTATTTAAAAAAATGTTAATGCCCTCTTTTAAAATTAAATTCAACTTCTATTGTTACAGACATAGCTTACACCATTTTATTTAATAAATTTTAAATTTCATTTTTATGTGTGTTGTGAAACACATTGTTGGCACTACAGTAAATTAAAACCTATAATGAGAAATCAAACCACTATTGAGATATAAATTATAATAAAAACATTGTTTAACATAGGCTTAGTTAAGACTGTTCTTTACGGCAGCAGCTAACTGGCACAGTACATAATGTTTCCGTACAATTTGATGAAACAAACCAGAGTAACCTCTAAAGCAGCATGGACTGATGAGCAACTTCAGATGGCCATTAAAGCAATCAAAGACGGAGCTAAAATAAGAGAAACAGCAAGACATTTTGGTATTCACGAAGCAACGCTTCACACGAGAATGAAATGTGGTCTTATAACCAGGTGGTCCTAGAATGGGGCGAAAAGCTGTATTTTCTGTAGAACAAGAGAAAGAAATAGCTCATCATCTTATTCTGCTATCGAATTTGTTTTACGGCATTACTCCAATTCAACTTCGAATTGCATATGAATATGCTAAAAAAAACAAACTTAAGAATACTTTTAATGCAGGTACAAAAATGGCAGGTAGAGATTGGGCTGATGGATTTTTGAAGAGGAATCCACAGTTGAGTGTTCGCCAGCCGGAAGCTACTTACTTCTCTTAGTAGAATCCAAAGCTATAACTATTGGAATTGAATTAGTGACTCTAGAAGAAACACAAGCAGAATCATTACTAGCAAGCCATGTAAAACAGCAAGAAATAGAAAACGTTCCCATCACTGCAATATCCCCAATTCCTATTAACAAAATAACGGCCCTGGAAGTCAAAGAAAAGGAAAAACCAATATCAGATATTGAGTGCAACACCCCGAATAGAAGCTCTTGAAGAAAGAGATAAGAGAAAACAGAAAAGGCTTAGGTCTAAACTAGAGAAGAAGGGAAAAAGCTCGAATGAAAAAAAAATAGATAGCACTCAGAGGAAGAAAAAGGTTGCTAGAAAAAGTCTCTTTTTCAATGAAACAAGCAGTGAATCAGGCGATAAATTTATGGAAACATGTGAAACCGATGACGAACTAACCACAGTGGATGATTTAGCTAAAATGTTACCGGTAAAAAATAAATCGGACAATACATGCATCCTGTGCCAAGAATTTGGAAAAAAATGAACTGTGGTTCAGATGTGTTTTATGTGGTAGGTGGGTCCACTCAGAATGTAGTGGTTTAGACTGTGCAGTAGATTATAAGTGTGACATTGAATTAATGATAATTATAAAAAAACTGTAAAAAAATAACTAAAAATGTAATTTGTTTAAAAATAGGTATACTTAAAACCAATTTATACATCATTGGTGTCGTTGTTTAATTACGGCATGTTCATGCGTGCCATTACCCGAAACCTAAGGGTAATGACACGCAGCGCAATTTTTTTTTAATTGAATAATTTGGTGAAAATGAATACTGGATATAGTAATTTTCTAGTTCCAATGTAAAGACAAATGTATGTTTTATACGTTAAAATGAAAATAAATCTCAAAATTGAATTTTAGAACGATTACTAAACTAAAATGTTAAAGTGCGTGTCATTACCCCTCTCTCCCCTATACATATATATATATATATATATATATATATATATATATACAAATTTAAAAAACTCAGTAAAAAATGTTTAAAAAATGTAAGGTTCGGGAGTGAATAACAGAGAAAAATCGAATTTTTTTAATAACAACTGAATATGACAAAATTTGTAATTTATTTAAAATTTATATGCACGGCAACTTCTAAAATGTGGTAATTTTTGATAAAAAAAATCTAACGGGTAAAAAAAATCAATTTTTTAAGAAGTACAGGCCTTCAGTGTTGGAATAAATCCTACAACCAGTTGTGTTTCGTGTTATAAATATCAGGAACACATAAAATAACCAATAATAACAGGAATGACATTCTTTATTAACTGCTACTTGTAGAGTAATAATCAGAGAACGATAAATTAAAATATGTTTTTACCGTTTTTTGAGATGTTACGTGCGCAGTCGTACCTAACGATTACGGTAATTATACACGCGATTCTAGTATAATTCTACACAGGAGGTGATTCTGAATGCTATACGCTAAAGTGACGTCACTGAAACAGTATAAAGGGAATTAGTCTCATAACTGCCTACAAGGTTAAAGAAATACTCTCATAAAATATTTAGATTCGCTTCCAATATGCTATTGTTTTATTTTTTAATAAGCCTATATTCTATTTTTAGAATTGATTAGATAATAAATCTGCACTAAGCGAGATAAGAATAGTGCTCTGATTAATTGAAATAACTGTTTATTAATCTGAAATGCTCCTTTTGAAACTTATTTTATGCCAAAATATAAAAATGACTTTTGAATATCATGTTCTACTTACTTTTTACCCATACAATGAAACAGGTCGAGCATCGTAAAAACATTCTAACGTTCTTAGTAAATTTATAAAAAGCTTTTGTTGAGACTAGCTGCACCTATTGAGAGGACTTAGTCGTCCCTCGCGGTACCCGAGTAACACACACTTACACTTGCGACTTTAACACTTTACACTCACACTTACATTTAGGGCGGCGATAATAGCCTCAATGTGCTTTTCACCTTAAAATAACAAAAAAAAAACAAAAAATAATGTCGAGGTTCATAAATCAGAAGTATCTAAAATATTGAAAAATCCTGAAAAACCATTTAACTTACAAATTTCTTGAGCCTTTTCTGACCTACTGTCGAAATTATATGAGGTAGAATGAAAACTTGAGCTTTAGAAGAGGTCTGACGGCTATATATGAATTCTTTATAAGCCTATATTCTAAATATAGCAAAAACGTATTCTAAGGATCAGGAAAAACTTGAACTTTTGAAGAAGTCTAGCGACTCTAAACAAATTCTTTACGAACAAAAACTTGAACTCTCGAAGAGGTCTGACGGCTATATATGAATTCTTTATAAGCCTATATTCTAAATATAGCAAAAACGTATTCTAAGGATCAGGAAAAACTTGAACTTTTGAAGAAGTCTAGCGACTCTAAACAAATTCTTTACGAACAAAAACTTGAACTCTCGAAGAGGTCTGACGGCTATATATGAATTCTTTATAAGCTTATATTCTAAATATAGCAAAAACGTATTCTAAGGATTAGCAAAAACTTAAACTTTTGAAGAAGTCTAGCGGCTCTAAACAAATTCTTTACGAACAAAAACTTGAACTCTCGAAGAGGTCTGACGGCTATATATGAATTCTTTATGAACAAAAACTTGAACTTTTGAAGAAGTCTAGCGACTCTAAACAAATTCTTTACGAACAAAAACTTGAACTTTTGAAGAAGTCTAGCGGCTCTAAACACATTCTTTATGAACAAAAACTTGAACTCTCGAAGAGGTCTGACGGCTATATATGAATTCTTTATGAACAAAAACTTGAACTTTTGAAGAAGTCTAGCGGCTCTAAACAAATTCTTTATGAACAAAAACTTGAACTCTCGAAGAGGTCTGACGGCTATATATGAATTCTTTATAAGCCTATATTCTAAATATAGCAAAAACGTATTCTAAGGATCAGGAAAAACTTGAACTTTTGAAGAAGTCTAGCGACTCTAAACAAATTCTTTACGAACAAAAACTTGAACTCTCGAAGAGGTCTGAAGGCTATATATGAATTCTTTATAAGCTTATATTCTAAATATAGCAAAAACGTATTCTAAGGATTAGCAAAAACTTAAACTTTTGAAGAAGTCTAGCGGCT
The DNA here is from genome assembly GCA_022606455.1 of Callitettix versicolor. Lineage (NCBI taxonomy): Eukaryota > Metazoa > Arthropoda > Insecta > Hemiptera > Cercopidae > Callitettix > Callitettix versicolor. The sequence continues at coordinate 1,576 of JAJIZJ010000064.1, read as the reverse complement.
CTAAACAAATTCTTTACGAACAAAAACTTGAACTCTCGAAGAGGTCTGACGGCTATATATGAATTCTTTATAAGCCTATATTCTAAATATAGCAAAAACGTATTCTAAGGATCAGCAAAAACATAAACTTTTGAAGAAGTCTAGCGGCTCTAAACAAATACTTTATGAACAAAAACTTGAACTCTCGAAGAGGTCTGTCGGTTTCCATATAAACTGTTTACGAGCAAAAACGTGAAACTTTTAAAGGGGTTTACGGAGTTCTAAATAAACTCATAAGCGAAAACTAGAACTTGTGAAGAGGTCTGCCGACTACATAAACTCTTTATAAACAAAAACGATACTACAAGAAATAGGGAAACTGTAACACTTCTAGTTCCATATAATACCGCACACTAAATAAATAAAAGTAAACAAATATCCTTAATATTTTACCACTTTACTACCCCTAAATATTTTTTTGTCTTTAACCCATATATGTTCACGAGTTCTGGCGTTAGCTTTGACTGCAGACATTATTAAGGCCGTACATACCATTAAGGTTTATAAATAATAATACAATTTTAATTATAACCCATAACAGAATTTTATTACTCAGTGGCAGGAGATATATTCTCCCCTTATAGCGATATTGTTTCTGTTGAAAAACATTTACAATGGATGTTATGCAAGTGGCTTTATTGCGTCTTGTCTAGGTGAGAAATGAAGATGTGGGTTGGGCTTGGATTTTATTGAGAATGTATGTTTTGAAGAAAAGTGACTATGTGATTATCACATGAGTCGCTTCATGGAGGTTCGTAGACTAGATACAGAGGCCTTTTTCTGTATCGTAGTGAGGGAGCGGGATCTGTCACAATGGCGGACAGATGCGCGTGCGTGGAGCTTTCTGCTCGCGAAGCTAGATTTTTTGTAAGTGTGAGGGTATATTCCTCGAATGTGAGGACTTTAAGGCCGTGGCGTATGATCTCGTTTTTGAAGAACCACGGAGATTCAGTCAGTAAACGTAGGGAGCGGTTTTGGAAGGATTCCAGCCGTTTCCTTCGAGAGTTAGAGATGAGGGAGTACCAAGCCGGAGCTGCATAAGTAAGAATGGGTCTGATGTACATTTTATACATAGTCAGCCCGATTCTTAGTGGCTTTTGTTCGCAAGAACAGGAAAAAGCTTGCTGCGAGCCGCAGAAGCTCTGCCTATAGTTTGCCTGACATGTGGGGCAAAAGTCAGTCGTTTGTCAAGCGTGACGCCTAAGTATCTGACTTTGGGTTTCCATGCTATGGGAGTATCGTTGAGTTGAAGTACAGTTTTGGGAGGATGTAGTTTGTTCGTAAAGGCGATGGCTTCTGCTTTATCTGCATTCACTGCAATTCTCCACCTACGAAACCATGGCTCCAATATGTTCAACTGACGTTGAACGTTTTTGGCCCCAAACTCGAGGTTTGCTGAAGAATAATAGAACATGGAGTCGTCGGCGAAGAGCCGCAGTGACACAGGTTCTTGGACAGGCATATCGTTGGTGTTTATTACTCACTATCGGTTTTGACCTTTATATGTCATCTAGAAGTGATATATCACCTGTAAGAT
>JAJIZJ010000196.1:0-42777 GCA_022606455.1 Callitettix versicolor | reverse complement strand
GCTCTCATAAAGTTAAATATGTTAAGGAATTAAGAAATTTTCTATTAAATCTAGAAAATGATTATTTGTTTTACTATACTAAAATGTAGACTTTTACATTATGTTTATGCTTGAATAATGTTGTTTCTAGTTTATTGACAGAAATTGTTTTTGTTATACTTCTACATTAGAATGTACTACTGTATTTTACAATGTTTAATAAGAGTATGATTCTACATTTTCGTTGCACAATATTGTGTGGATTTTACGTATCCTATAATATTAAACAAGCAATTTCTGTATGTATGTTCAGCGTGCCTCGAAAACGGTTCTAACGAATTTCACAAAACTTCGTACATACAGGTTTTGAATGGTGCAGATTCGATCGTGCTAGGTCTCATGCCTGTAAAAAATGGCAAAACAGTGAATTTCTAGCCTTAAATTTACATGGAGTGTATACCTATATATATTGCCAGTTTCCAGGTAGAGAAATTCATATTCCTAGAATCACATTATCTTGTTTTATCTTTAATTTTAGTTACGATAATATGTCCGAAAACAAGACAAATTAACATTAGCTAGTTTTTAACAACAAAACCTGAAACTTACTGTAACCTATTAGCTGATCTTATGTAATTAATATAAAACAGCTGAACTTTTAACATACTACCTAAATAAATTAAAGATTCATTTCATATTCTTAAATTTGTCAAACGTTTACGTAGTTTCCGTAGTATTGCAGTTATCGCGTTTTGCCTCATACGCGCATGCTTCTAATTTCGTTCCCGGGCGGAAATACAGACATTTTTAATTATAATTAATTTAATATGAGATTTGCACGCCAAATACGATGTGTGTATAGAAAAAGAGAAACACGCGGAAACAACGAACCACGGACAAAACGCAAAACTATTTTTTCGAATTTCTTTTTTAATTGATGTCACAAATTGAACTTCTGTCTAATTTAAATTTGATTTGTGATTTTGTAATGGTGTTTCTAGCGAATTCCTACTTTACTTGAAAATAACCTATTGGAACCGACACCATAACGTAGTGAAGTCACGTGTTACAAAACCAGGGGACGTAGCTATGTTTCGTGTGAAAAAACCAGCTGCCGTAGCGTAGATACGTGTTACAAAGCCAGGTGTTGTAGGGAAATCACTTGTCACAAAACCAAATGCCGCAAAGAATTCACGTGTCACAAAACCAAGTGCTGTAGTAAAGTACGTGTCACAAAACTAGGTGCCGTAGTGAAGTAATGTGTTATAAGACAAGGTAACGTTGCGAAGTCACGTGTCACAAAACCAGGAACCGTAGCGAAGTCACGTGTTATAAAACCACATGCCGTAGTGAAGTCATGTGTTACAAAACCAGGTGCCGTAGCGAAGTGATGTATCACAAAACCAGGAACCGTTGCGTAGTCATGTGTCACAAAACTAGGTACCGTAGCAAAGTCACATGTCACGAAACCAGGAACCGTAGCGAAATAACGTATTACAAAACCAAGTCCGTAGCAAAGTCACGTGTCACAATGCCAGGTTCTGTAACCCAGTACGGGTGTTATTCATTGAAAATAAAAGAATGCTTTACAGTTGGAGAGTAATGGAAATTCACTAATAAAACAGAATTTAGCCTCTGGTCATCATTTACTAGAAATGAATTGATATTTTGTTTGTTAATGACGAATTAATCAGCTAATTATTGATTTACACGTGTTTGTATTGTCAGCGGATCATTTGTTTTTGATGTAAATGAGCAGTGTGTATTGAGACCCAATGATGCATGGCTGGAGTAGGCATCCAATCATTTCCGGTACGTTGGATTCGAAGGTTTTGTGTGAACGAGTGTGTCATTAATGAAACGTAATTTTTAGTTCATTCGTTGAACAAACATAATGGGCAACTACATTTCAAGAACTCTATATTATATGATAATGCCATATTATATATTATAACACTATATTATATATTATATGATATAAATTATTAAATTATTTGATACCACGGTATGAAAGTAATTCATAGCAAAAATAATTGTAAATTTATTGACATTTGTTTCTAAAAATATTTTTTTACGTTTTTCTGTAACTGTATTTATAAAATTAATGGTTTCTTAACATGAGTTTTTAGGAACGTAATTGAAATAATTTTGTCATATACTGTATCGAAATATATTAAAAAAAACTCCCAAATTCATTACAATTTAATGAAATATATTCACATTTCGGAATCCATTTAAAGAATCCAATTTTGAATAGAACAAATTCACGGTTTAAAAGCACAAATGAAAAAACACAAAAGTAAGTTTTTGGTTTAAGTTCGTATCATAAATTTCAAATTTGTTATACTGGACTGATTGATAAATATTGTTTTATGACGAAAATCAGATGGATCATATTGGAGAAATAAGACTGGTTTTAAATCATACCATGGTTTTACGATGGTCAGAATTAAAGAAAATTTTCAAAGATTCTGTTAGTGAATTAAAAGAAAAAATTGTCTACCAATTTTTTCTCTCCCTTTTTTTATTTTAATTACTACAGGTTACACACGACAATTAGCATAGCTAGTTTATAACAACATAACCTCAAACTTATTATAAACTATCAGCTGATCTTAGCAATTTAATATAAAACAACTGATCTTTTAATATAACTACCAAAATTAGATTAACAATTCACTTCATACACTTAAATCTGCAAACGACTTCGTTGTTTTCGTAGAGTAGTGGTTACGCTTTGTGCCTCACACGCGCATGGTTCCCGGTTCAATCCACTCGTCCCGCGAAATCCAACATCAAAACCAGCTTTAAAACATGATACATGTTAAAAAATAATTGATAATTGCCTGGATAAGTTTGTAACAGAGGAAAATCAGACCGCGTCACCAGCAAAACCGTGTAATCTATTGTTTTTTATGTATTTAAATAGTTCATAAGTATACTCAGCAGGGGGATGCAGATTAGTTGCACCTATTGAGAGGATTTAGGCGTCCCTCAAGGTATCCGAGTCTAACACATACTTATACTTGCAACACTACACTTACGACTTTAACACTTTACACTCACACTTACAATTAGTAAGGCGATAAAACCTCAATGTAATTTTCGCCTTAATATAAAAAAAAATAAATAAAATGAAATAAGTTAATAAAATCAAAAGAAAACAGCTGTTAAATTTGCTATAAATATGCTACCCTGCAAAGTTTAAATTAACTCGAATAAATAACGAATGCAACTTTTGACAGTTAATGTAATTATTATTTAATCAGATGAAATTCATAAGCTCCCAAAAACTTTCAGACACAATAATTAATATTGCAATTTTCACAGGTTTTTCATAATTTTTGATAGGTTTGACTTCGGCTGAGCCGCATATAATAATATAGATCAAGGATTGTGACAGGTTCCCCTCCTGCAAAATCATCCAAACTGCCACAGTTTATATTTACATATATGTTGTCATTTTTAAGGTGTCCACAACTGAAAAGCGAGAGTTAAACATTAAAGGGTAAATAGCTTGACGACATAGTAAGAATTTTGTGTTCAAAAGCAAAGAACGATCTGAAAATAACACTTCTAACCATGTTCCTCAATATTGACGTGTCTACGGCTGAATTTAATTTACTAAAGTTGAGTCATTCTATTTATCATAGTTATTTTGCATAAAAGTAAAAAATGATAGAAATTATTAAACTGCAAAATGTGTCAGAAAATTTAAAAACTTTAAAATTTGGAACGTTGACGCTTACAGAGAATAAACCAATTTTTCATCAACGATCACTCATTTTATTAGTCATAGTTCCAATATATACCTTAACCGACTTCGAAGGAAAAAAATTCTTATCACTTCGTCATGCAATTAACCTTTAATGTTATAAAAATCTCGTTTTTATGTTATAAAAGCCTGAAAAGTGCTAACCTATCATATAAAAACGTTGCCTAATTTGAAGTCTACGTAATGTCCTTTTATTGTATTGTGCATTACATAAATTTGGTAATTTGATTTAAGTTAATAATGAATTTTTAAAATAGTTAAATATATTTTTTTTAATAATAGAGCCTAATAATTTGTTTTCAACTAAAAAAATGCTAAACCTACAATATGAAAATACTGCATACACTGTGGCAATTTGGTTGATCTGATGCGACAGAACGCTGCCGCATTAATTGATCTATTATTTTTGCGGCTCAACGGAAATCAAACCTGTTACAAAATTACTTATTTTTTTTTATACAATTATGGGTGTTTGTTCGTTTGCGATACAAGTACAAATATATTATATATGTTACGATTTTTGTGTGTGTGTTTAACGTCCGACTATTGTGCACACTTGGGCTAATGCAGACGATGAGCTGATTTATAGCGTATGAAAATACAAAGCTTTCGACAGGAATCGAACCCGGGTCCTATATTGCAGTGAGAGGTTAAGAAACAGTACTCTTGCTGAATTATTGCTTTGTACAGTATATAATTGTACATTTTGTTAAGTTATTAATATTTAATTTAATAATATTAATTTCAAGGACAACAAAGTAGACACGTCTATGTTGAGGGCAATGAAACAAAAGTGCTATTTTCAGTAATTAGGATTATGAACTATTTTTCCGCCTAGTGGTCTATTTACACACCTCGTAAAGGCTACCGCGGTTTCAAAACTCTACTCTTTCTTCTTCAGGTCGTAGCTCGAATTTAATTTAAGTGAATTTTGTGGTTAAATTTAAATACAACGGATATAAAGTTCTCGTTTTTCAGTTATGGATGCCTTAAAAATGATAACATATATATAAATATACACATCGGCAGTTTGGGAGATTTGGCGGCATGGAAGTCTGCCACTTTCCTTCATCTTTATTGTTTAAATACGGCTCAACCAAAGTCAAACCTGTCAAAAATTACTGTGTGTTTATTGTAAATAAGTATTATCAATATTTGTTCCTTCTACAAGTACAAATATATTCTATGCTGTAATGAATATTGTAGTGGGAGCTTAAGTTATGTTACTGTTATGTTGGTTGCCTAACTTGAAGCTCACGTGGTTGCTTTTACTATATTCTGTATTAAATATATTTGGTTCGTTGATTTTAGTTATTAATATTCATTATATGTATATCAAAGCCTGATAACCGATTTTGTAAAGAATTTCAATATTTTTGTAAAATAATTTTTTTAATAGAACTAATTTGTTTATTTTGGGTGTTCAACAATAAAATTAACTGTCAAAACGTTGCACGCGTTATTTATTCAAGTTACGTTAAACACTATAGGCTAGCAAATTATACCTTTACGTATTTAAATAATTTAATAAAACTTATAAGTTTGCATATATCAAGTTAAGTTATAACAAATTTTCTACAAACATGTTCTTTATATTTTTATTACAAAAGGCGCGCCAACGTGCAGTAGCTGCGGATAGTTCTTGTTTCAAAATACGCCAGAATTGGTAATTGCCTGGATACTTTCGTAACTGGGGAAAATCAGCTCGTGCCACCGGCAAAACCGTTTAATCTATTGTTGTTTATGTATTAAAATATTTCATTCATTCTTTTTGCAAACACAGTAATGTCAGCAGTTTTAAAGTTTACACTTCGTAAATAAAACCAAGTGAGGAAATATACACAGCGTTTGTAGTAGGAGTACAGGATACACAGATCGGTAAGGTATTACAACCCATAAGCCGACTTGAGAGATAGTTCAGGATTACGGGAGTTTGTAAAATATTTTGGCGGCTTAACAGTTTTTTACCGCGTCCCTTTAGACTTACGTGATAAAGGGCTTAATGTTTTGCCATAAATCTGACGTATTTTGGAACAAGAAATACCCGCAGTTACTGCACGTTGGCGCGCCTTTTGTAATAAAAGTATAAGAAAACGTGTTTGGAGAAAATTTGTTTTAACTAAACTTGAAATATATAAACTTATTATTAACTTATATACAAACTTTTATTAAATTATTCAAATACATAAAGGTATATATGCTAGCCTACAGTGTTTAACGTAACTTGAATAAATAACGCATGCAACGTTTTGAAAGTTAATTTAATTATTGAACGCCCAAAATAAACGTATTAGTTTCTATTAAAAAAACATATATTACAAAAACTTTAAAATTACATTAGAAATCAGTTAATCAGACTTTGATGTACTCATAATAAATATGAATAACTTAAATCAACATACCAAATATATTTAATACACACTATAGTAAAAGCAATCATGTGGATTCAAAGTTAGGCGACTAACATAACATAAACTATTCCTAACCTCCCACTTCAATATAGCATAGAGTATATACATACATATACTGTCAAAGGAACGAAAATTGGTTGTATAAACTTAAAATACAGATATTTTTGACAGGTTTGACTTTGGTTGAGCCGCATATAAATAATAAAGATGAAGGAACGTGGCAAATTTCCATCCCGCCAAATCTCCCAAACTGCCACAGTGTATATTTACTTATCTGTTTATCATTTTTAAATGTATTTATATCTGAAAAACGATAACTTTATAACATTTATTTAAATTCATTTAAATTAAATTCGTTCTACGACCTGAATATGGAAGAGTAGAGTTTTGAAATTGCGGTAGCCTTTACGAGTGAGTAAATAAACCACTAGACGGAAAAATAGGTCATAATCCTAATTACTGAAAATAGCACTTTTGATTTATTTTCCTCAACATTTAATGTCTACTTTAGTGTGCTTATAATGAATATTAACAACCTAAATCAACGTACAAAATGTACTAAAATATACTGTACAAAGCAATAAATAAATCATGTAGACTTCAAATTAGGCAACCAAAATAACACAAATTGTTTCTTAAACTCTCACTGCAATATTCGAAACAATTACTATATATTTGTACTTGTACTGCAAACGAACAAACACAAACGCCTACACACAATAGCTGTATTCCTGGATATCAGCAAAATTACAACAGTAAAATCAGACTAAACAAAATTTTTGTTCGAAGAAATAAATTGTTTCATGATTTTAAAACAATTGAACGAATTTTGCCATAAAACGAATTTTTTCATACTGATTTTAAATCAAATCTGTATATAAATGATTGTTATTAATTTTAAAATTGTACTGAAAACAGACAATTTTTTTGTTTGTTTTCAATTAAGTAATTTAAAGTTATAATATATATTATATATATATATATATATATATATATATATATATATATATATATATATATACACTTTAATGCTGATTTTGATGGTGAAATCAGATTAAAAAAAAGGTTCTGTACTATTTTGAACCACCCTTTTAAGATTGGTCTAGTTGTAAAATCAGATGTCATTTCAAAGTCCTGGTTTGAATCATCTTACCATGATGACTACATAAGTAAAAATTTACGAATACAGTAAGTAATGAGTGTTTTGTGTAGAAAATATTGTTTTTAAAGTATGACATAAATTGTGCGATTAGGTCATTAGGAAAATTGGTATGTGGTTTTAGCTTTAAGAAAAATACATTTGTGGAACTCGGAGAGTCACTGACAAAAGCAAAGCTTTTGCTATTATTATCTTTGATGAATATATAATTAGTTTCAAACTATATTAAAAAATATCTTGTTTTCGTTTACATAAATAAATACGTGAACCTAGTAATACTGTAGTCATAGTCATAGTCCAATATCAGCTGTTTTATATTATTTCGTGTTAATCAACTGATTTCATTCAACATCTGATAGATTACATTAAATTAGGTTTATTTTGTAGAAAGTAGCAATATTAACAACAATTATTATAAACTTTTTTATTAATTTCGAATGTATTATAAACGGTTACAACGTGCAAGTGTCCTGCAACTATGGAAAAATATTGAAACCAAAGCACCACAAAATTTTCATACAATACGCTTGTAATCGAATACGAAGGAAATTTTTGTTTTTTTGCCGTTGAAAGCCCAAGGTTATAATCTAAAAATCAAAAGTTTATCATTATCGTGAATCAAAAATTGAAATGTAAAATAAAAGAAAATAAAAAAAAATTGGGAAGAAAAAAGGACTCGTTAAGTTTTGTTTTCTTCTAGAAAATATATATCAAACTAAAACATGCCTTGCTTTATGATATAGCCTATATTCTTTAGTTATAGGCCCTATATTTGTAATTTGAAGTTTTATTCATTTCCAGCACTACGTTCCCATTTGTATGTAACACTAAAGCCATGCCTCAGTAACTATACATTATTTAATACTAGCTGTTACCCGTTGCGGCTTTGCCTGCAATTATAATGTAGGCAATAAAATTTATAGTCGATTTTCAAAATCAGAATAGGTCATTTCATTTTAATATATTTCTATTTACAATATTATACGATTTATAGTTTTCGGCCAAGAAATATACATTTTTGCTACTCGATACTCTAAAAAGGGGTCCTGTCATATTTTAATAAAATACAGTATCATTAAAAAGTAATTATTATTCAATTAAACTGGAATAGTATTGTGTTTATCTCAGGTACCTAAACCGTGTTCATACCAAATTTAATCTCAATTGGTCCAGTAGTTAAAGTGTGATTGAATAACAAACAAACAAAAACAAACTTTCAGAAATATAATATGATTACCTGCTACCCGTCACGGCTTTTCCCGCAATCGTAATATACATTAAAGATCACGCATGACCGTGTTTGGACCAACAACCGTGTCAGTTAGGTTATGGTGTATTTCTTTTTTAAAATAAAGGTTTTTTAACGCACCACCTTATGCGTTAAGTTATGGAGTACTCTTTAAAAAAAAATTAAGGCTTTTTTCCTGCATCACCGTATTAGGCCCAACAACCGTGTCAGTTAGGTTCTTGAGTACTTTTTTTAAAAAATAAATAAAGGTTTTTGTAATGCATCACTGCGTTAGGCCTAACAACCATGTTAGTTAACTTTTGAAGTATTCTTTAAAAAAAATATAAAGATTTTTCACGCATCACCATGGCCTAACAAACGTGTCAGTTAAGGTTTGGAGTACTTTTTAAAAATAACGGTTTTTTTTCACTCATCACCATGTTACACTTAACAACCGTGTCAGTTAAGGTTTGAAGTACTCTTTAAAAAAAATAACGGTTTTTTCACACATCGCCATGATAGGCCCAACAACCATGTAAGTTAGGATATGTAGTATTCTTTAAAAAAATATAAAAGTTTTTTTACGCACCACCGTGTCAGTTAGGATATGTAGCCTAGTATTCTTTAAAAAAATATAAAGGTTTTTTCACGCATCACTGTGTTAGACCTAACAACCGTGTTAGTTAAGTTACTCTTTAAAAAAAATATAACGGTTTATTTCATGCATCACCTTATTAGGCCCAACAACCGTGTCATTTAGGTTTAAGTACTATTTTAAAAAAATTAATAAAGGTTTTCTTAATGGATCACCGTGTTAGGCATAACAACCATGTTAGTTAGCTTATGGAGTATTCTTTTAAAAAAATATAAAGTATTTTCACGCATTACCATGGTAGACCTAACAACCGTGTCAGTTAAGGTTTTCAGTACTATCTAAAAACCTGCCAACAGGTGAAACGGTCAATAAGGAGTACTACCTAATGGCACCACGATTATGCACCAGCTCACACTTCATTGTTTGTTCGTGAATTTTTGGCCCAAAACAGTAATGCCCCAGCCTCCATATTTGCCAGACATGGGTCCGTGTAACTTTTTCTTATTTCCAAAAATAAGGGGAATCTTAAAGGGCCATTGTTTTACAGCCGTAGATGACATTAAAAGTTCATCGCTGAAAGAACTAAAGGCTATCTCAAAGATTGAGTTTGAGAAGTGTTCCGAAGATTGACGAAGCGCTGGCACAAGTGCATAATCTCCAATGGAGACTATTGTGAAGGCGACAAAATCAATGTAGACAGATAATTAAATATTTTGTACAAAAAATTTAAATTCTCGTTACTTTCTGAACACACCTCGTATACTGTTATATATCAATATAAACATGTTTCTCGCATCACGCGACCCGCAAAATCCAACATAAAAACCAGCTCTAAAATTTGATAAGTGTTGAAAAATAATTGATAATTTTTGTATACGCTCTTAACAGAGGAAAACCAGCTCGTGCCACCGGCAAAACCAATCTATTGTTCTTTATGTATTTAAATAGTTCAATCCTTCTTTTTGCAAATACAGTAGGGACGGCAGTCTTACTGTGTTTTATACACTCCGTAAATAAAACCAAGTGAGGAAGTATACACAGCGTTTGTAGTAGGAGTACAGGCTACACAAATCAGTAAAGCTCAACCCTTAAGCCAACTTGAGAGATGGTTCAGGATTACGGGAGTTTGTAAAATATTTTGGCGGCTTAACAGTATTTTGCTGCGTCCCTTTAGACTCACGTAATAAAGGGTTTAATGTTTTGCCATAAATCTGGCGTATTTTGAAACAAGAACTATCCGCAGCTACTGCACGTTGGCGCGCCTTTTGTAATAAAAATATAAAGAACATGTTTGTAGAAAATTTGTTATAACTTAACTTGATATATGCAAACTTATAAGTTTTATTAAATTATTTAAATACGTAAAGGTATAATTTGCTAGCCTATAGTGTTTAACGTAACTTGAATAAATAACGCGTGCAACGTTTTGACAGTTAATTTTATTGTTGAACACCCAAAATAAACAAATTAGTTCTATTAAAAAAATTATTTTACAAAAATATTGAAATTCTTTACAAAATCGGTTATCAGGCTTTGATATACATATAATGAATATTAATAACTAAAATCAACGAACCAAATATATTTAATACAGAATATAGTAAAAGCAACCACGTGAGCTTCAAGTTAGGCAACCAACATAACAGTAACATAACTTAAGCTCCCACTACAATATTCATTACAGCATAGAATATATTTGTACTTGTAGAAGGAACAAATATTGATAATACTTATTTACAATAAACACACAGTAATTTTTGACAGGTTTGACTTTGGTTGAGCCGTATTTAAACAATAAAGATGAAGGAAAGTGGCAGACTTCCATGCCGCCAAATCTCCCAAACTGCCGATGTGTATATTTATATATATGTTATCATTTTTAAGGCATCCATAACTGAAAAACGAGAACTTTATATCCGTTGTATTTAAATTTAACCACAAAAATTCACTTAAATTAAATTCGAGCTACGACCTGAAGAAGAAAGAGTAGAGTTTTGAAACCGCGGTAGCCTTTACGAGGTGTGTAAATAGACCACTAGGCGGAAAAATAGTTCATAATCCTAATTACTGAAAATAGCACTTTTGTTTCATTGCCCTCAACATAGACGTGTCTACTTTGTTGTCCTTGAAATTAATATTATTAAATTAAATATTAATAACTTAACAAAATGTACAATTATATACTGTACAAAGCAATAATTCAGCAAGAGTACTGTTTCTTAACCTCTCACTGCAATATAGGACCCGGGTTCGATTCCTGTCGAAAGCTTTGTACTTTCATACGCTATAAATCAGCTCATCGTCTGCATTAGCCCAAGTGTGCACAATAGTCGGACGTTAAACACACACACAAAAATCGTAACATATATAATATATTTGTACTTGTATCGCAAACGAACAAACACCCATAATTGTATAAAAAAAAATAAGTAATTTTGTAACAGGTTTGATTTCCGTTGAGCCGCAAAAATAATAGATCAATTAATGCGGCAGCGTTCTGTCGCATCAGATCAACCAAATTGCCACAGTGTATGCAGTATTTTCATATTGTAGGTTTAGCATTTTTTTAGTTGAAAACAAATTATTAGGCTCTATTATTAAAAAAAATATATTTAACTATTTTAAAAATTCATTATTAACTTAAATCAAATTACCAAATTTATGTAATGCACAATACAATAAAAGGACATTACGTAGACTTCAAATTAGGCAACGTTTTTATATGATAGGTTAGCACTTTTCAGGCTTTTATAACATAAAAACGAGATTTTTATAACATTAAAGGTTAATTGCATGACGAAGTGATAAGAATTTTTTTCCTTCGAAGTCGGTTAAGGTATATATTGGAACTATGACTAATAAAATGAGTGATCGTTGATGAAAAATTGGTTTATTCTCTGTAAGCGTCAACGTTCCAAATTTTAAAGTTTTTTAAATTTTCTGACACATTTTGCAGTTTAATAATTTCTATCATTTTTTTACTTTTATGCAAAATAACTATGATAAATAGAATGACTCAACTTTAGTAAATTAAATTCAGCCGTAGACACGTCAATATTGAGGGAACATGGTTAGAAGTGTTATTTTCAGATCGTTCTTTGCTTTTGAACACAAAATTCTTACTATGTCGTCAAGCTATTTACCCTTTAATGTTTAACTCTCGCTTTTCAGTTGTGGACACCTTAAAAATGACAACATATATGTAAATATAAACTGTGGCAGTTTGGATGATTTTGCGGGAGGGGAACCTGTCACAATCCTTGATCTATATTATTATATGCGGCTCAGCCGAAGTCAAACCTATCAAAAATTATGAAAAACCTGTGAAAATTGCAATATTAATTATTGTGTCTGAAAGTTTTTTGGGGAGCTTATGAATTTCATCTGATTAAATAATAATTACATTAACTGTCAAAAAGTTGCATTCGTTATTTATTCGAGTTAATTTAAACTTTGCAGGGTAGCATATTTATAGCAAATTTAACAGCTGTTTTCTTTTGATTTTATTAACTTATTTCATTTTATTTATTTTTTTTTATATTAAGGCGAAAATTACATTGAGGTTTTATCGCCTTACTAATTGTAAGTGTGAGTGTAAAGTGTTAAAGTCGTAAGTGTAGTGTTGCAAGTATAAGTATGTGTTAGACTCGGATACCTTGAGGGACGCCTAAATCCTCTCAATAGGTGCAACTAATCTGCATCCCCTGCTGAGTATACTTATGAACTATTTAAATACATAAAAACAATAGATTACACGGTTTTGCTGGTGACGCGGTCTGATTTTCCTCTGTTACAAACTTATCCAGGCAATTATCAATTATTTTTTAACATGTATCATGTTTTAAAGCTGGTTTTGATGTTGGATTTCGCGGGACGAGTGGATTGAACTGGGAACCATGCGCGTGTGAGGCACAAAGCGTAACCACTACTCTACGAAAACAACGAAGTCGTTTGCAGATTTAAGTGTATGAAGTGAATTGTTAATCTAATTTTGGTAGTTATATTAAAAGATCAGTTGTTTTATATTAAATTGCTAAGATCAGCTGATAGTTTATAATAAGTTTGAGGTTATGTTGTTATAAACTAGCTATGCTAATTGTCGTGTGTAACCTGTAGTAATTAAAATAAAAAAAGGGAGAGAAAAAAATTGGTAGACAATTTTTCTTTTTAATTCACTAACAGAATCTTTGAAAATTTTCTTTAATTCTGACCATCGTAAAACCATGGTATGATTTAAAACCAGTCTTATTTCTCCAATATGATCCATCTGATTTTCGTCATAAAACAATATTTATCAATCAGTCCAGTATAACAAATTTGAAATTTATGATACGAACTTAAACCAAAAACTTACTTTTGTGTTTTTTCATTTGTGCTTTTAAACCGTGAATTTGTTCTATTCAAAATTGATTCTTTAAATGGATTCCGAAATGTGAATATATTTCATTAAATTGTAATGAATTTGGGAGTTTTTTTTAATATATTTCGATACAGTATATGACAAAAATTATTTCAATTACGTTCCTAAAAACTCATGTTAAGAAACCATTAATTTTATAAATACAGTTACAGAAAAACGTAAAAAATATTTTTAGAAACAAATGTCAATAAATTTACAATTATTTTTGCTATGAATTACTTTCATACCGTGGTATCAAATAATTTAATAATTTATATCATATAATATATAATATAGTGTTATAATATATAATATGGCATTATCATATAATATAGAGTTCTTGAAATGTAGTTGCCCATTATGTTTGTTCAACGAATGAACTAAAAATTACGTTTCATTAATGACACACTCGTTCACACAAAACCCTTCGAATCCAACGTACCGGAAATGATTGGATGCCTACTCCAGCCATGCATCATTGGGTCTCAATACACACTGCTCATTTACATCAAAAACAAATGATCCGCTGACAATACAAACACGTGTAAATCAATAATTAGCTGATTAATTCGTCATTAACAAACAAAATATCAATTCATTTCTAGTAAATGATGACCAGAGGCTAAATTCTGTTTTATTAGTGAATTTCCATTACTCTCCAACTGTAAAGCATTCTTTTATTTTCAATGAATAACACCCGTACTGGGTTACAGAACCTGGCATTGTGACACGTGACTTTGCTACGGACTTGGTTTTGTAATACGTTATTTCGCTACGGTTCCTGGTTTCGTGACATGTGACTTTGCTACGGTACCTAGTTTTGTGACACATGACTACGCAACGGTTCCTGGTTTTGTGATACATCACTTCGCTACGGCACCTGGTTTTGTAACACATGACTTCACTACGGCATGTGGTTTTATAACACGTGACTTCGCTACGGTTCCTGGTTTTGTGACACGTGACTTCGCAACGTTACCTTGTCTTATAACACATTACTTCACTACGGCACCTAGTTTTGTGACACGTACTTTACTACAGCACTTGGTTTTGTGACACGTGAATTCTTTGCGGCATTTGGTTTTGTGACAAGTGATTTCCCTACAACACCTGGCTTTGTAACACGTATCTACGCTACGGCAGCTGGTTTTTTCACACGAAACATAGCTACGTCCCCTGGTTTTGTAACACGTGACTTCACTACGTTATGGTGTCGGTTCCAATAGGTTATTTTCAAGTAAAGTAGGAATTCGCTAGAAACACCATTACAAAATCACAAATCAAATTTAAATTAGACAGAAGTTCAATTTGTGACATCAATTAAAAAAAGAAATTCGAAAAAAAATAGTTTTTGCGTTTTGTCCGTGGTTCGTTGTTTCCGCGTGTTTCTCTTTTTTTCTATACACACATCGTATTTGGCGTGCAAATCTCATATTAAATTAATTATAATTAAAAATGTCTGTATTTCCGCCCGGGAACGAAATTAGAAGCATGCGCGTATGAGGCAAAACGCGATAACTGCAATACTACGGAAACTACGTAAACGTTTGACAAATTTAAGAATATGAAATGAATCTTTAATTTATTTAGGTAGTATGTTAAAAGTTCAGCTGTTTTATATTAATTACATAAGATCAGCTAATAGGTTACAGTAAGTTTCAGGTTTTGTTGTTAAAACTAGCTAATGTTAATTTGTCTTGTTTTCGGACATATTATCGTAACTAAAATTAAAGATAAAACAAGATAAGTGATATTCATTATTATTTGTGTTCAATATCAGAATTTTTTGTGGCAAATTTAAATTAAATGGGATCATTTTAAGAACATTTAAGTATTAATATTTGAAATTAATATAAAACAGCTGATTTTTAATGGAACTACCTACATAAATTAACGATTCATTCCATGTAATTATATTTGTCAAACGTTTGCGAAGTTTCCGTAGTGTTGCAGTTATGGCGTTTTGCTCACACGCACAAGTTTCTCGTTTCGATCCCGTGCGGAAACACAGACACTTTTAATTATAATTAATTTAATATGAGATCTGCACGCGAAATATGTCTTCAAAAAGTAACGAGAATTTTTAAATTTAGCGGGCTTGGAGTGTCCGATTGTCAAATATATTTTTTGTATTATGTTAGTATACATACCCTTGAAGTATGATAAAACTTTCAGCCGTTTTCATTGTTGACTTTGTCTGTGACAGCCACTAAGGTTAGACGTGATTTTGTGAGATTGGCGATTTACGTTTCTTAAATTAAATAGATCAAAGAATTTGTATCAAATTATGCGTAAAAATGGAATAAAGTATAACAAAGTGTGTAAAATGTTAACAAAGGCCTATGGTGAGTCTGCTATGAGTAAAGCAAGAGTTTAAGAGTGGTATAATCCTTTAAACGTCGTGAAGACGTTTAAGATGACGAACGCCTTAAACTCACATCAAAAACCGATAAAAACGTAGAAAATTGTTTCCAATGTTTTGTGAATGAAACGCGTTGCATCAAAATTCGTTCCAAAATTGTTGAATTTGAACAAAAACAGCGGCTAATGGAAGTAGCTCAGAGTCACTAAATGAAGTAACGACAATGCAGAATTACTGAAACGTATTATAACAGGTGACGAAACATGAGTTAACGGATATAACATCGAAACTTAGGCTCAATCATCCCAGTTTTGGCATTCTGGCTCGCAAAGACCGAAAAAGGTTTCACAAGTGCGGTCGAACGTGAAGGTTCTGTGGAAAAACAATCCATGGCATTTGCACCACGATAATAAACCAGGTCACACTTCATTGTTTATTCGTGAATTTGTGGCCAAAAACAGTATTGAAAATGCCCCAGCCTCCAAATTCGCCAGACATGGCTCCGTGTGATTTTTTCATATTTCCAAAAATAAAGAGAACCTCAAACGGCCGTCGTTTTACAGCCTTAGATGACATTAAAAGCTCATCGCTGAAAGAACTAAAGGCTGTCTCAAAGATCGAATTTGAGAAGTGTTTCCAGGATTGGAAGAAGCGAAGACACAAGTGCATAGTCTCCAATGGTGACTATTTTAAAGGCGACAAAATCTATGTAGACGAATAAATAAATATTTTGTTCAAAAAAATAAAATTACCGTTACTTTTTGAACACACCCCGTATACTGTTATATATCAATATAAACATGTTCCACGCGACCCGCAAAATACAACGTCAAAACCAGCTCTAAAACTTGATACGTGTTGAAAAAGAATTGGTAATTGCCTGGATACTTTCGTAACTGGGGAAAATCAGCTCGTGCCACCGGCAAAACCGTTTAATCTATTGTTGTTTATGTATTAAAATATTTCATTCATTCTTTTTGCAAACACAGTAATGTCAGCAGTTTTAAAGTTTACACTTCGTAAATAAAACCAAGTGAGGAAATATACACAGCGTTTGTAGTAGGAGTACAGGATACACAGATCGGTAAGGTATTACAACCCATAAGCCGACTTGAGAGATAGTTCAGGATTACGGGAGTTTGTAAAATATTTTGGCGGCTTAACAGTTTTTTACCGCGTCCCTTTAGACTTACGTGATAAAGGGCTTAATGTTTTGCCATAAATCTGACGTATTTTGGAACAAGAAATACCCGCAGTTACTGCACGTTGGCGCGCCTTTTGTAATAAAAGTATAAGAAAACGTGTTTGGAGAAAATTTGTTTTAACTAAACTTGAAATATATAAACTTATTATTAACTTATATACAAACTTTTATTAAATTATTCAAATACATAAAGGTATATATGCTAGCCTACAGTGTTTAACGTAACTTGAATAAATAACGCATGCAACGTTTTGAAAGTTAATTTAATTATTGAACGCCCAAAATAAACGTATTAGTTTCTATTAAAAAAACATATATTACAAAAACTTTAAAATTACATTAGAAATCAGTTAATCAGACTTTGATGTACTCATAATAAATATGAATAACTTAAATCAACATACCAAATATATTTAATACACACTATAGTAAAAGCAATCATGTGGGATTCAAAGTTAGGCGACTAACATAACATAAACTATTCCTAACCTCCCACTTCAATATAGCATAGAGTATATACATACATATACTGTCAAAGGAACGAAAATTGGTTGTATAAACTTAAAATACAGATATTTTTGACAGGTTTGACTTTGGTTGAGCCGCATATAAATAATAAAGATGAAGGAACGTGGCAAATTTCCATCCCGCCAAATCTCCCAAACTGCCACAGTGTATATTTACTTATCTGTTTATCATTTTTAAATGTATTTATATCTGAAAACGATAACTTTATAACATTTATTTAAATTCATTTAAATTAAATTCGTTCTACGACCTGAATATGGAAGAGTAGAGTTTTGAAATTGCGGTAGCCTTTACGAGTGAGTAAATAAACCACTAGACGGAAAAATAGGTCATAATCCTAATTACTGAAAATAGCACTTTTGATTTATTTTCCTCAACATTTAATGTCTACTTTAGTGTGCTTATAATGAATATTAACAACCTAAATCAACGTACAAAATGTACTAAAATATACTGTACAAAGCAATAAATAAATCATGTAGACTTCAAATTAGGCAACCAAAATAACACAAATTGTTTCTTAAACTCTCACTGCAATATTCGAAACAATTACTATATATTTGTACTTGTACTGCAAACGAACAAACACAAACGCCTACACACAATAGCTGTATTCCTGGATATCAGCAAAATTACAACAGTAAAATCAGACTAAACAAAATTTTTGTTCGAAGAAATAAATTGTTTCATGATTTTAAAACAATTGAACGAATTTTGCCATAAAACGAATTTTTTCATACTGATTTTAAATCAAATCTGTATATAAATGATTGTTATTAATTTTAAAATTGTACTGAAAACAGACAATTTTTTTGTTTGTTTTCAATTAAGTAATTTAAAGTTATAATGTATATTATATATATATATATATATATATATATATATATATATATATATATATATATATATACTTTAATGCTGATTTTGATGGTGAAATCAGATTAAAAAAGGTTCTGTACTATTTTGAACCACCCTTTTAAGATTGGTCTAGTTGTAAAATCAGATGTCATTTCAAAGTCCTGGTTTGAATCATCTTACCATGATGACTACATAAGTAAAAATTTACGAATACAGTAAGTAATGAGTGTTTTGTGTAGAAAATATTGTTTTTAAAGTATGACATAAATTGTGCGATTAGGTCATTAGGAAAATTGGTATGTGGTTTTTAGCTTTAAGAAAAATACATTTGTGGAACTCGGAGAGTCACTGACAAAAGCAAAGCTTTTGCTATTATTATCTTTGATGAATATATAATTAGTTTCAAACTATATTAAAAAATATCTTGTTTTCGTTTACATAAATAAATACGTGAACCTAGTAATACTGTAGTCATAGTCATAGTCCAATATCAGCTGTTTTATATTATTTCGTGTTAATCAACTGATTTCATTCAACATCTGATAGATTACATTAAATTAGGTTTATTTTGTAGAAAGTAGCAATATTAACAACAATTATTATAAACTTTTTTATTAATTTCGAATGTATTATAAACGGTTACAACGTGCAAGTGTCCTGCAACTATGGAAAAATATTGAAACCAAAGCACCACAAAATTTTCATACAATACGCTTGTAATCGAATACGAAGGAAATTTTTGTTTTTTTGCCGTTGAAAGCCCAAGGTTATAATCTAAAAATCAAAAGTTTATCATTATCGTGAATCAAAAATTGAAATGTAAAATAAAAAAAAAAAAAAAAATTGGGAAGAAAAAGGACTCGTTAAGTTTTGTTTTCTTCTAGAAAATATATATCAAACTAAAACATGCCTTGCTTTATGATATAGCCTATATTCTTTAGTTATAGGCCCTATATTTGTAATTTGAAGTTTTATTCATTTCCAGCACTACGTTCCCATTTGTATGTAACACTAAAGCCATGCCTCAGTAACTATACATTATTTAATACTAGCTGTTACCCGTTGCGGCTTTGCCTGCAATTATAATGTAGGCAATAAAATTTATAGTCGATTTTCAAAATCAGAATAGGTCATTTCATTTTAATATATTTCTATTTACAATATTATACGATTTATAGTTTTCGGCCAAGAAATATACATTTTTGCTACTCGATACTCTAAAAGGGGTCCTGTCATATTTTAATAAAATACAGTATCATTAAAAAGTAATTATTATTCAATTAAACTGGAATAGTATTGTGTTTATCTCAGGTACCTAAACCGTGTTCATACCAAATTTAATCTCAATTGGTCCAGTAGTTAAAGTGTGATTGAATAACAAACAAACAAAAACAAACTTTCAGAAATATAATATGATTACCTGCTACCCGTCACGGCTTTTCCCGCAATCGTAATATACATTAAAGATCACGCATGACCGTGTTTGGACCAACAACCGTGTCAGTTAGGTTATGGTGTATTTCTTTTTTAAAATAAAGGTTTTTTAACGCACCACCTTATGCGTTAAGTTATGGAGTACTCTTTAAAAAAATTAAGGCTTTTTCCTGCATCACCGTATTAGGCCCAACAACCGTGTCAGTTAGGTTCTTGAGTACTCTTTTTTAAAAATAAATAAAGGTTTTTGTAATGCATCACTGCGTTAGGCCTAACAACCATGTTAGTTAACTTTTGAAGTATTCTTTAAAAAAATATAAAGATTTTTCACGCATCACCATGGCCTAACAAACGTGTCAGTTAAGGTTTGGAGTACTTTTTAAAAAATAACGGTTTTTTTTCACTCATCACCATGTTACACTTAACAACCGTGTCAGTTAAGGTTTGAAGTACTCTTTAAAAAAAAATAACGGTTTTTCACACATCGCCATGATAGGCCCAACAACCATGTAAGTTAGGATATGTAGTATTCTTTAAAAAATATAAAAGTTTTTTACGCACCACCGTGTCAGTTAGGATATGTAGCCTAGTATTCTTTAAAAAATATAAAGGTTTTTTTCACGCATCACTGTGTTAGACCTAACAACCGTGTTAGTTAAGTTACTCTTTAAAAAAATATAACGGTTTATTTCATGCATCACCTTATTAGGCCCAACAACCGTGTCAGTTAGGTTTAAGTACTATTTTAAAAAAATTAATAAAGGTTTTCTTAATGGATCACCGTGTTAGGCATAACAACCATGTTAGTTAGCTTATGGAGTATTCTTTTAAAAAATATAAAGTATTTTCACGCATTACCATGGTAGACCTAACAACCGTGTCAGTTAAGGTTTTCAGTACTATCTAAAAAAATAAAGGTTTTTTCACACATTACCGTAATAGGCCCAACAACCGTGTCAGTTAGGATATGTAATATTCTTTAAAAAAAATAAAAAGGTTTTTCACGCATCACCGTGTTAGGCCTAACAGCCGTGTCAATTAGATTATATAGTATTCTTTAAAATGTAAAGGTTTTTCTCACACATCAGCGTGATAGGCCTAACAATCGTATCAGTTAGGATATGTAGTATTCTTTAAAAAAATATAAAGGTTTTTCACGCATCACCGTGTTAGGCCCAACAACCATGTCAACTGAAGTGATGTGTGAAGTGTAAGGATCATATTTTTCCTTGTATTAGAATATGTAGTATCCTTTAAAAAAATATAAAGGTTTTTCACGCATCACCGTGTTAGGCCTAACAACCGTGTCAATTAGGTTATGTAGTATTCTTTAAAAAAATAAAGGTTTTTTTCACAGATCACCGTGATAGGCCCAACAACCGTGTCAGTTGGGATATGTAGTAGTCTTTAAAAAAATATAAAAATTTTTTTTCACTCATCACCGTGTTAGGCCTAATAACCGTGTCAGTTAGGATATGTAGTATTTTTTTAAAAAATATAAAGGTTTTTTCACGTATCATCGTGATAGGCCCAACAACCGTGTCAGGATATATAGTAGGCTATTTTTTAAAAAAATATAAATGTTTTTCACGCATCACCATGTTAGGCCTAACAAGCGTGTCAGTTTGGTTATGCATTATGCTTTTAAAAATTGGTTTCTTATCACCCAAAACCCGTGTTAGACGTATTTTTATTCGTTTACCGATTTACAACACGTTACTGATTTTCGCAGGGTAGCAATTTTGAGGTTATGATGGTCACTTTTATTTTCGATTTTATCGTACTTCTCGTGCTTTCATATTTTGGATTCTGGCTTTTGGGCACATAATAAAGCATTTTAGTAACAAAAATCAAAAATAAGGATATGCTACACTTTATATTTACCATTTTTTTGATATAATGTAATTACACAAATATATATATACTATCTTACAATTGGCACTCTGTGTAGGGATTTTTTTACATTTAATATTGAAAATTCAACACAAAGTAACAAATTAAAGTCAGTTTTGAAAAAAATTTCAACTAAAATTTTGAAAATGTTACATTAAAAGCAATAATTTTGCAATAAATAAAACACAAATTAGGATTCTTAAAATAGGATTTAATATATGTTCATCTCAGGTACCTAAATCACAGGTACAGTAAATAACTACTATTAACACATGCCATAAAACTAAAAACTGATAATTATTTTGGGCTGGGTAAGTAGTATAATGACGTTTTGTAAAACGGGAATAGGCCTATATGTATCTCTGATACTTAAGCCATATCCGTACCAAATTTCATCTCAATTGGTCCAGTGGTTAAAGCGTGATTGAATAACAAACACACAAACTTTCAGAAATATAATATGAATTAGATACTTAATGGAATAGCATTACAAAACAGCTGAAGAATTAGTAGTGTGTTCAGGTAGCGTACTGTATGTTGTGGCTTAAGGGATTAATATAGTCTTAAAAGTTTTAGTAAAACTGTTTCTAAATAAAAAGCAATGCATAATCTTTATTTATTAAAGTACTGAAAGAGTTATTAAATACATTCCGTTGAAATTAATTTACCTACGTAGCCTACAGGAGAATATAAAACCGTAGGGCCTAGATATTTAAATTTATGTAACCAAATATAAAAACGTAAGACTTAATATGAAATGGAAACGAGAGTAATAACGATTTATTTTCTTCCGTTTAGTGATCTATTTTAGTCACCTCGTAAATGCTACAGCGGTTTCGAAACCTCACTGTTTCATCTTCAGGCCGTAATGTCGGCAAATCCCTCTTTTGAGGTCGTCACAAAGTTAAAGAAAACATTGAAAACACACGTCAAAAATACTAAACACAATTACGTGATCAAAATGTGCGGCTCAACCGAAGTCAAACCTATCAAAAATAACAAACTAAATTAAAAAGTATGATATCAGTATTTGTTCCTTTAACAGCACAAGTACAAATGTATTCTACGATGTATCCAATGTTATAGTGAGAGATTAAGAACAGTTTGTGTTATGTTGGTTGCCTAACTTGAAGCCCACATGATTCCTTTTACTATATTGTGTACTAAATATATTTCGTACGTTGTATTTAGTTATAATTATTATAAATATATCAAAGTCTGATAAACGGAATTTGTAATGTAAATTAATTTTTCTAACATTTTTTGTAATTGAGACTAATAAGGTTTCTTTGTGGAACTTATGAATTTCATCTGATTAAATAATAATTACATTAATTGTCAAAAAGTTGCATTTGTTATTTATTCGAGTTAATTTAAACGTTGTAGGCTAGCATAATATATTATTTTATTTTTATTAATTTATTATTTTAAGGCGAAAAGCAAATTGATGCTATTATCGCAGCCCTAAGTGTAAGTGTGAGGGTAAAGTGTTAAAAATCGTAAGTGTAGTGCTGAAAGTGTCAGTGTGTGTTAGACTCGGGTACCGCGAGGGACGTCTAAATCCTCTCAATAAGTGCAGCTAGTCAACACTCCCCTGCGGGGTATACGAATGAACTATTTAAATACATAAGAACAATAGATTACACGGTTTGGCAGGTGACGAGGTCTGATTTTCTTCTGTTACAAACTTATCCAGGCAATTATCAATTATTTTTCAACATGTATCAAGTTTTAAAGCTGGTTTTGATGTTGGATTTCGAGGGACGAGTGGATTGATCTAGGAACCATGCGCGTGTGAGATATAATGCGTAAACACTACACTACGGAAACAACGAAATCGTTTGCAGATATGTAAATATACACTGTGGCAGTTTGGGAGATATGGTAGGATGGAAATCAACCACGTTCATACATCTTTATTAATTATATTCGGCGCAACTGAAGTCAAACCTGTCAAAAATATCAAAGTATTGTTAACTATGTTTCGAGCCAATTATCGTTCCTTTGACAGTACATGTACACATATTCTATGCTTTCAATATTCTATGCTTTATTGAATATTGTAGTGGGAGCTTAAGGGTAGTTTGTGCTATGTTGGTTGCCTAACTTGAAGCCCACATGATTGCTTTTACTATATATTTTTTTTAATAGAAACAGATGCGTTTACTTTGGTTGTTCAATAATTAAATAAACTGTCAAAACGTTGCATGCTTCATTTCTTCAAGTTACGTTAAGCACTGTAGGCTAGCATATTATACCTTTACGTATTTAAATAATTTAATAAAACCTATAAGTTTGTATATTTCAAGTTTAGTTAAAACAAATTTAAAACATGTTTTTTCGCAAACGTGCAGTAGCTGCGGATATTTCTTGTTCCAAAATACGCCAGATTTATGGTAAAACATTAAGCCCTTTATCACGTAAGTCTAAAGAGACGCGGAAAAATCTGTTAAGCCATCAAAATATTTTACAATCTCCCGTAAATCTGAACCATCTCTCAAGTCGGCTTATGGATTGTAATACCTTACCGATTTGTGTAGCCTGTACACCAACTACAAACGATGTGTATATTTCCTCACTTGGTTTTATTTACGAAGTGAAAACTGCCGACCTTACTGTGTTTTTCAAAAGAATGTATGAACTATTTAAATACATCAAGAACTATAGATTACACGGTTTTGCCGGTGGCACGATCTGATTTTCCTTTATTACGAACGTATCCAGGCAATTACCAATTCTTTTTCAATATGTATCACGTTGATCATGTTTAAATTCATATATACCAGTATACGAGGTGTGTTCAGAAAGTAATGATATTTTAAATTTTTGAACAAAATATTTATTTATTCTTCTACATTCATGTTGTCGACTTCAAAATAGTCCCCATTGGAGATTATGCACTTGTGCAAGCGCTTCTTCCAATCCTCAAATCACTTCTCAAACTCGATTTTTGCGATAACCTTTAGTTCTTTCAGCGATGTGCTTTTAATGTCATACACGGCTGTAAAACTACGGCCCTATAAGAATCCCTTTATTTTTGTAAATAGGAAAAAGTCACACGGAGATATGTCTGGCAAATATGGAGGCTGGTTCATAGTTACAGCCAAAAATTCACGAACAATTGTTAATATCACACACACTTTGTTACACTTTATTCTTTTTTTTAACGCAAAATTTTATACAAATACTTTGATCAATATCTTTTAACAAACGAAAATCTCCGAGCTCATAAAAACTCCTCTAAGATTAGTGGCTGTCCCAGACAAAGTAAACAATGAAAACAGCTGAAAGTTTTATCATACTTCAAAGGAATGTATACCAACATATTAAAAAAAACGTTTCACAATCGGAACCTCCTAGCTCGCGAAATTTAAAATTCTCGTTACTTTCTGAACACACTTAGTATTTTGCATGCAAATCTTATATTGAATTAAAGGTCTGTGTTTCCCCCTCGATTGAAACAAGAACCTTGCGCTTGTGACTCAAAACTCGATAACTACAACACTACGGAAACTACGCCAACGTTTGGCAAATGTAACTATATGAATTGAATCGTTAATTTATTTAGGTAGTTATATTAAAAGATCAGCTGTTTTATATTAATTTTCTAAGATTAGCTAATAGGTTATAATAAATTTCAGCTTATGTTGTTAAAAACTAGCTAATGTTAATTTGCCCTGTTTTCGAACACATTATCGTAACTAAAATTAAAAAAACAAAGAGAAAACATGATAAATGATAGTGATTTTTATTTTTGTTCAATAACAGAATTTTTTGTGGAAAATTGAATAAAGTGGGACCATCTTAAGATCATTTGAGTATTAATACAAGCATAAGTGTAAATACTATATATGATTAAATTTCAACACAAAAATATGTAGGCTTAAAATAACATTTTAAAACATTAAAAAACAAGGTTAAAAAATCAATATTTATTTCATTGTCCCGTGTAAGTCTTTTCATGTTGACAGATTTTTTAACGGAACTTTTGAACAATTTTCAGCATATTAATATGCAGCAATGTTTACAAGAATTTAATCTTAAAAAACCTAAATCGAATGGGCAATGAAAAATTTACTATCGTTTTTATGATCACGTATCGCATGTTTTATACTTAGGAGCGAAAATAAAAGTGACACAATTTTAATTATTCTATTATGAAACGAAATGGGATCGACGAGGAACCGTAACATCGAGCAAAGGTTTCGTGACCAAAATTAAAAGTAATGAAAAAAATAAATTGATAACAAAAATGAAGAGGGGTGAAACGGCCAACAAAATGGCGAGAAGAGAAATAAAACTTTTCCATTACTTGAAGCAGCTACTTTATATTTCATGTGATTACTGTAACAGACGGAGTGGTTTTGCTTTAAGAGCTTTCGTTAATTTTACGTGTTTCCAGTCACTTGACCTGTTTTTAAAATGAATCGAAAGAAAATTAAATCCCATTCCTTAAATAACTTTTAATAACCGCGACTAGAAGCTGTCTTGCTGACGTAAAGAAAGACATTTTCTAAAAAAAAAAGTCACGCTCTTTTTTTAATCTAATTTCATAATCATAATCAACATTTTAAGCTGCTTACGTTTGCATTTTAAACTTTAAAGTTGTATTGAAATAGAATATGTAAAACTAAAATTCTAATTAATGCTAATTTTAACGTTAACTATAATAGTCAAATCAGACTAAACAAGATTATTTTCTGAAGATATATATTGTGCCATTATTGAACAAATTTTGAATGATTTGAACAAATTTTACCGGAAAAACAAAACTTCCATACTGAGTTTAAATCAAATATGTATAAATAATTGTTAATTAATTTTAAATTTACACTGAAAATAAGCTACAAAAATAAGCTAAAAAAACTCTATTCGCGGGCTTGGGAGTCAGATTGTCAAAACATTTTTTTAATTATGTTGGTATATATGCCTTTGAAATATGATAAAACTTTCAGCTGTTTTCATTGTTGACTTTTTCTGTGACAGCCACTAACGGTAGACGTATTTTTATGAGCTCAGCGATTTTTGTTTGTTAAACGATATGTATCAAAGAATTTGTATCAAATTTTCGACTTCAAGAAGCGATGAAAATGTGAAAAAATGAAAGAAATGGTTATGAACAATCCCGTAATTACAATTAGAGAAGTCGCTGATGATGTTGGCATAAAGATTGTATCATGTAATAACATTCTTTCCAATGTTTTGTGTATGAAACGCGTGGCAAAATATTCGTTTCAAAACTGTTGAATGTTGAACAAAAACAGCGGCGAATGGATGTTTTTCAGGAGTCACTAAATAAAGTCATAGACCATGAAGAATTACTGAAACGTATTATAACAGGTGACGAAACATAGGTTTAGGGATATGACGTCGAAACTAAGGCTCAATCAAACCAGCGGAGGCACTCTGACTCGAAAAGGCCGAAAAAACGCGACAAGTGCGGACGAACGTGAAGGTTATGCTCATTGTGTTCTTCGATATTAATGGAATAGTGCATCATGAATTCCTGCCACCAGGTGAAACGGTCAATTAGAAATACTACTTACAAATTCAACGCCGTTTGCGTGAAGCAATCCGAAAAAACGCCCGGATTCGGGGAAAAACCATTCATGGCTTTTGCACCACGATAATGCACCAGCTCACATTTCATTGCTTGTTCGTGAATTTTTGGCCAAAAACAGTACTGTAATGATGTCCCAGCCTCCATATTCGCCAGACATGGCTCCGTGTGACTTTTTCCTATTTCCTAAAATAAAGAGAACCTTAAAGGGCCGTCGTTTTACAGCCGTAGATGACATTAAAGCGTATCGATGAAAGAACTAAAAGCTATCTCAAAGATCGATTTTGAGAAGTGTTTTGAGGATTAGAAGTCAATGTGCTTTTCGCCTTAAAATAACCACATAACAAAATAAAATAAGAAATAAAAGAAAAAAGCTATTAAATTTATTATAATATAATATGCTAGCCTGTAACGTTTAAATTAACTCGAATAAATAACGAATGCAACTTCTTGACAGTTAATGTAATCATTATTTAATCAGATGAAATTCATAAGCTCCCCAAAAAACCTTATTAGTCTCAATTAAAAAAAAAAGTAAGAAAAATTAATTTACTTTACAAAATCGTTTTTTCAGACTTTGATATACTTATAATGAATATTTATAACTTAAATTATCGAGCCAATTTATTTAATATACTATAGAATAAAAGGAATTATGTAGTCATCAAAATAGGCAACCAACATAACACAAACTGTTCTTAAGATCCCACTACAATATTAAATACACCATAGAATATATTTGTACTTGTACTATCAAAGGAAGAAATACTGATATCGTAAGTTTCAACTTAACGTGTGTAATTTTAGACTTCGGTTGAGCCGCACATACGAGATAATATAATATGGATCCTCTTATATTATAGATCAAGGAACGTGACAGTGTCTCATCCCGCCAAATGTGTTTAAGGTGTCCATAACTGAAAAACGAGAATAAAACATTAAAATGTAAATAGTGTGACGAAATAGTAAGAATTTTGTTTTCAATATCAGTGGAGTCAAAAGAAAGAAACGATCTGAAAATAACACTTCTAACCATGTTCCCTCATTATTGACATGTCTACTGCTGAATTAATTTTTACAAACGAGAGTCATTCTATTCATTTTATTTAGAGAGTCAAAAAAATGTCAGAAATTGTTAAATTGCAAAATGTGTCAGAAAAAAAACCAATTGTCATCAACGATCATTCATTTTATTCGTCATAGTTCCATTATTTGTCATAACCGATTTCGAAGAAAAAAAAAATTCTTATCACTTCGTCATGGGTTACACTTTAATGTTATAAAATTCTCGATTTTTAAATTATAGATACCTGAAAAGTGCTAACATATATATAAACATTGCCTAATTTGAAGTCTACGTAATTTTTTTTATTGTATTGTGTATTACATAAATTTGGTACTTTGATATAAGTTATTAATATTCATTATAAGCACAAAAAAAGTCTAATTTTCTAAAATAATTAAATATTTTTAATTTTTTTATGATAAAGACTAATAATAACGTTTTCAACTAAAAAATGCTAAACCCTAATATGAAAATACTGTATACACTGTATATACTGATGTTCTGAACAGTTCAAGATACCTTTCGGCTTTTATATTGTGCTTTGGTGGGCTATACAGTCCAACCACAGTAATGTTATAGTTATTAGTCCTTACACTCACTAATGTTGCTTGAATATCTTGCGCTTCAATTTTAGATTCCTCATTATGCTCGATATTATCTTTAACTATTACCGCGCTTCCATCCCTCGCTGTATTATCAGGATGAATTGTATGATACACTTTATAGCCTTTAAATTTGATGAAGGATTGCCTTGTGAAATGTGTTTCTGAAATCAGACACAGATCAATTTTATTTATATCTAGGATTACCTGAAGCTCTTGTTGGTGATTAAGCAATCCATTTGCATTCCAAACCATGATTTTTAAAACATTTACCATTGTTATTAAATTTTATATTTTGAAGGTGGTTTCTTAATTCCACTCTCTATTTTCTGTATACGTTCCTTCATCTCTATAAATGCATCTTCAAGGTTTGATATTTTAGCAAGAATGAGTTGTAAAGACTGTATACAATCATTATTCTCACTATTCTGTGATTTCTGATGATTCCGATCCAAAGCAACAACCGAGGCATATGTTGTTTTATTATTATTACTACTGTTGGTTTCTTTCCTATGTTGAACTGGTGTATCTTTCATAAATATATTTCTAGTTGGCTTATTTTTACCTACATTTATATTCTTGATTTTTTGTAGTTCTTTAGCTATTGGTTATCGACATCCTCTATAATTAGCTGGGTGTCCTTCACCGCAGTTTACACATTTTGGATTTTGTTTGTCGACCTTTAGGCATTCTCTGGTTATATGTTTACCAGCACATTTTACGCATCTAGGTTCTTTTGAGCAGAACCTTTGAGTATGTCCAAACATTTGACATCTTTTACACTGTGGTATAAGATTTGATCCTTTAATTGGTTGTATCTCCACTTTACATCCAAGGATGTTATCTATTTTGTAAATTTTATCAATATTTTCACCGTTTTCGAAGGTTAACATAAACATGTTCAATGGTGTTTTATTTTGCCACGACAGTTTATTGACTGCCGTAATAATCTTATAATCATGTTGTAATAAGAAATCTCTGATGCTATCAGGCGTGCATGTATGATGCAGATTCTTTGCCATAACTCTAATGGGTCTGGATTGTTTATTTTCATATGTGTGAAAAGTAAACTTTGCTTCTTTCAGCGCTTTAATTATTTTTCTGTAGTTTTCGGAGTCAGCACAGTTAATTTTTGCTATCGTATTACTAATGATTTTAATTTTAAATAAATTTTCTGGAATATTACGGTGTAATAAATTGTAAAAATCCTCATATGTTCCAACATTATCAACCATAATCGGCGGTGGAATCGGTTCTTTTCTAATGTTAGTAACAGGTGGAGCAGTTGTTTTTGTCTCGGAACTTAACTGAAGAGTTTGAGAACATGTAGCACTCATTTTAAGTTGATCCACTTCCTAAAACTTGTTGCTTAACAAGAGTATTTATTGATATCAAGAGTCCGAGCTGTGCTTATTTAGAGCATTTCCGAATGCCCTTATCGGCACAAACGCAACCTAAAGCCATTACACTTTAAGAAATGCTGAAGCCAGCTACTATCGCGTTGTGCGGCTTCGCAGAATCGCAGGAAGTAGGAAAGTTGCTGCATCAATCACATACTGGCATTCATACGTACACAAACACATACGATACGTGTGCCGAAACATGTCAGTGATATCCGTGTAACGGCCTACATTGACTAATCACTCATTAGTAATAGATTCTAATTATAACAAATGGATAATATCATTATTGTTATTATGACCGATCATTTTCTTAAAATTATAATTTTTGTCCTTAGGTATATTTATGTCATAGTAGGCCTAATGTGTAACCACTCGCAAACACACAAGCATCGCGAAATTAAAGCGAGGCCAATAAATACAATATGTGCGTCTTGGTTTTTTTTTAATAATAATTTGATATGTTACAACCAATATTATATTTTTAAAACAAGAAATAAAACTCCTATATACACAAAGAATGAAACAATGTGATTCGGTAACAATGGTCTTAACGAGTTAATTGCTGGCATACAAAAAAAATCAGACTTTTCTTACTTTTTAATAGTCAAACAAAATATTGCTACGAAACTTATAAAAAAACTCTGATTTTTTCTTAATAGTTAACCTTAAAACATATTCATATCTGTAAAATCCTACGTTGCTATCCGTTTAAAGTTACGTTTTAGGCAGTTTTCTAAAAAAAACTAGATCAGGGAATGTAATTACTCTCGTGAAATGATTAAAAAATAAAGGAATAAATTTAACAGAAATGATAAAATTTAAAACTACTTAGAAAAGATTTTTTACAGATATATGAATATCAGGCCATATCAATTTTACTTTTATTATTTTGGGTATTGTTTAGGCTATATTTTCATTTAATCTATTGAATGTTTAGAACATTCAGATTCTATACCAATTTTGAATGAACTGGGCTAGTTAAAAACTTGTTTGAATTAATGAAATAAAAATAAATGTAATAAATAATTGTATTTGTACTGAATGCGGGCTATACAATTGGGTAAAACTGAATTTTCAATTAGCTTCAAACTGCACATTTTTGTGTAACAATTTAAATAATAATTTGTTAATAACTTTTAAATAACTTATGTAGCGACATTTTTAAAACTGTAAAAGTGTATAGAAATGTATGCTACAAATTCTTTACAAGATATTTTATAAGCTGCGTATAACGAAAAACGTTGGCGTGCATCGTATTTATTTAGTATGACTCGGCGTGATGTGTCTACAAACGACGACGTACGACTTTTTCAATCCAACTGTCATTTCTAATATTACAAGTCTTCGGTAATAAGTTTTATGAAAAAATAAGGAAGTGAGTTTTATTGTTAGCTAAGTTGATTACTGTATTACTACTAAGAATGAAACTGTAGAAACCATTGACTTGTAAAATACTGAAGGAGTGTTTGGTTTACTATAATACACAAATACCTCTAAACGATTAAATAAAACATTAATTAAAACAAGTTTAATTAATTACCATCCCTGCAATCGTTTTGAGCCAGTTTGATCTTTTTAAAGTATTTTCAAACACTTGTAGAACCATGTTTTACCGAATTGTATGACCTACATTCAGTTCTACCAGTTGTTAGGAAATTTGTAGATTAAGTTAGCCATTTTTTACTTTTTATCAAGGCTAGCTTAATAATTTTAATTGTCTTGTTACCAACTGAACTTTGTAATTTTACCTTTAGGCCTACATGACATATACTTGTAACTTATTCGAAATACTTGGGGACTAAGCAAACACCTGTGGTTTCAAAAAGCGCTAAAATGCTAAAACATGATGGTATTCATTTTAAATCACATTAATTCACTACAATAAAATAAAATTAAATTGCATTCAATTTAAATTTGAAATTGAATTAAATTAATTCATTACTATAAAATTTATTTTTATAATTTATTTATAAAAATATATTTTGGCAACCAAGTATACAATAAAATAAACTTGATTGTTTGAAAGAAAAATATAGGCCTACATTTTTGTGCTTTTTATGAACAATCTTAAAAAGGAGGACCTTGAGGTCAAAAATAGAATTTTTATTCAAAAATAGACTATTTGGATTTGGAGGATCAAAAATATAAAAAAATATTGTATATATTATTTAGGCTTACTCTAAATATAAACGTGGTTCTAGCGGAAATGACCGATTACTGTACGTGTGTACATTAGTTTTAATTTTGTCCATGTTAAAAATTACACAAGTACACTACATAATATACCTAAAATATTTTAAAACTGTCAATAATGTGAGTGAAAAACCCAGATAACCATTAAAAACGTGAATTACATTAAGGATAAATAATTAGTAACTACTTGCATGACAATAATATCATAGTTAATAGTAAATATTTAAGCGAATCAAAATTATTTCGTATTTGATTAAAACATAAGAATAGTTAAATTTCAAACTTACCTGGTATCAACTGGAAAATTGAATTCACTCTCTTGTACATGGTAACTTCAAAATCACAGTCTGATCAGCACTGCTTGTCTTCATAGGCTACTATACAGAGAAGTAGTGACCTAATGAAAGATAACACAGGCAAACTGGCAACGCCGGAAATAAGGAGCTAAATACCGCGAAAACTCCTGCAACGTCATGGGACCACAAATGACAGTGTTTTGACACCCCTAATGTGGTCCAGATTTGTAGTCCTCGTGGACCACAATAACAGGTAAAATGATACTCGCTAGGACCACAATCGCGGGAGGTAGAAAACTATATATATATATATATATATATATATATATATATATATATATATATATATATATAACTTATGGTATATGTTTCGAGGATGTCGCTTTTTAAAAAAACAACTTTTTATTAATTACAATAAAATTTTAATATGCACTTAAAACTTATTATAATCATTCAAGTTCGTCTCATATGCACTGAGATGCGAACTGAGTGAAACCTCGATTAACACTGAGCTTCTGCTCTTTCTTTTCTAGATACAATGAAACTGCTTACTATGATAAAAGCTAAATTGTCAACATTAAATATAGTAAAGTCTAACACTAAATCTAGCAAAGTCTACAATAATTGTCTATATAACTCCTCCATCCCTAGGCAAAACTTCCGGGGGTGGTTGAGCCGCAGCTTCCATCGAAGTTTTCCCAATTAGCTTCTTAGACGCCAAGTATAGTAGTCCTCCAATCACGACTCCGTATAAGGCAATGGTCCAAACACTGATGTGCTGTGTAAAGGGTTAATTCTGATCAATTCTGGAGACAGTATCTAGGTTGATCCTGTCGAGTTCTAGCTTCTTTATATTTACTGAAAACTCTGGTCTTTGGTCTAACTGCAAGTTAAGGTCAGAGGCTTCAAAAAACTTAGGGTGTCCACCAGTTGTTGTGGAAGAGTGTAAAAGTTTCTTATTATTGTAAAGAACAGTATTATTGTTGAGCTTTATTAAAAATATTCCTTGATGTGCAGGTGGTGGTTTCTATTGGGTTAATAACTTTCAATGTCTCCTTGTTAGGAAATGTGGCCAAATATTGATCTATTTCTGGGATATAATTAATTGAATTGTCTTTGATCTCTAGGGCGGTGTATTTACATTCACTTGCCTTATTATCCTTAAGGATTGATAACTCTCAGTCAATTTTAAAATGCGATATTCTATCAAGTGAGCAGAATTATTTGGAATTAACTCTACTGTTACTTTCCCAATTACACATTGTCACAAAAAAACTCATTTTTCAAAAGCAAACTTTGGGCGAATGTTTCTTTTGCGCTGCACAATAAATCACTGCCAGTTAAGCCGGGCGGGCGGGTGTTTCTTTTTGTATTGGATTTAAAACAATAAGCATTTGTTTACTCAAATTATTGTTTATGAAATTTTCTTTTCTTTAACTGTTCTTTAAAAAATGCCATACCAATTAGGTATTTTGTTGTTGTTAAGTTTCTGCAATTTATTTTACTAAAATATTTATTTTTTTCCTTTTAAGCTTAAGAGCTTTTTGTGTACCCCTATCACTTCACCTTAAACTGACTCCAGCGCCCTTAAGGAGCTCCAGAACCTTGTGTAAGTTGTCCTACTTTAACTCCTGATCTCGTTGCTGAGATCCAAGAGTCTCCTTTTTTTCATCCAAAACCAAGCAATCAATGGTGTCGTTTCAACACCCCGCACAATCGACACTCAGGCGAGATTTGTAACAATTCCACCTTATGTAGATGGTTCCGGATGTGGCCGTGTCCGATGATCATGGCAACGACCTGCCCCAGTGACCTCATGTTAAACTGAATAAGCGTCCTTGTCAGTACAGGTTGTGTTCGAGAGAGAAGAAGTTTCCCAGTCTTTGGTCAGGCAATTATATTGATATAAATTATTCGCTATGAAAGTAATTTTAGCACAAAATATTGTAAATTGATGGAAAGTGTTTTTAAAAAGTGTTTGTTTTTACCTTTTTCCGTCACTGCATTTATAAAATTAATGATTTCTTAACATGAGTTTTACGAACGTAATTGAAATACTTTTTGTCATATACTGTTCCAGAATATAGAAAAACAAACTGCCAAATTCATTACAAATGGAGCAAATAATTTTCCCATTTAGAAATACAGTTAATGAACTTAATTTTGAATAAAACAAATTTACGGTTTAAAAGCGCAAATGAAGAAACCCAAAAGCATGTTTGGATTTTTTAGGTTTACTTTCGTATCATAAATTTCAAATTATCTTACTGAATTGATTTATAGAAAATCAACAGTGCACACAATCTTAACCGAGCATTTGGGCTTAAGAAAGGTTTGTGCGAAAATCGTGCCAAAACTGCTGACTCCGCATCAAAAGTTGAGAATGTGTTACTGACTGGAAAAATTCCATGGAAAATGATGTTGGATTCTCAAATAGGGTTATCACTGGTGATGAATCGTGGTTTTTTCTATTCCCTAAATGCAAAAATGTGATGAGGGTACAGCATTGGGAAGATGTGGACACAATAAAACAAGAAACGACGAGGAGACTGAAAAGCCTGACTTCCGAGGACTTCCAAGGGTGCTTTGAAGTGTGGAAAAGAAGATGGGATAAGTGAATAGCAATGAATGGAGAGTATTTTGAAAGGGACAAAATCAATATAGATGAAATTTTGTAAAATAAAGTTTTATGACCTTAGTTCGCGTATTTATTGGACAAACCTCGTAGTCTATCAGCTGATCTTAGTAATTTAATACAAAACAAATGATCTTTTAATATAACTACACAAATTAGATTTAAGCTTCATTCCATACACTTAAATCTGCAAACGTCTTCGTTGTTTCCGTAGTGTAGTGGTTATCGCGCTGTGTCCACTCGTCCCGCGAAATTCATCATCAAAACCAGCTTTAAAACTTGATACATGTTGAAAAATAATTGTTAATTGCCTAGATAAGTTTGTAACAGAGGAAAATCATGCCTCGTCACCTGCAAAACCGTGTATTCTATTGTTCTTATGTATTTAAATAGTCCATTCGTATACCCCGCAGGGGAGTGCAGACTAGCTGCACTTATTGAGAGGATTTGGACGTCCCTCGCGGTACCGGATTCTAACACACACTGACACTTGCAACACTACACTTACGATTTTTAACGCTTTAACCTCACACTTACACTTAGGGATGCGATAATAGCCTCAATTTGCTTTTCGCCTAAAAATAAAAAAAAAATAATAATAAAAATAAAAATATGTATTATGCTAGCCTACAACGTTTAAATTAATTCGAATAAATAAAGAATGCAAATTTTTGACAATTAATGTAATTATTATTTAATCAGATGAAATTCATAAGCTCCCCAAAAAAACCTTATTAGTCTCAATTACAAAAAAATGTTAGAAAAACTAATTTACAATACAAATTCCGTTAATCAGACTTTGATATACTTATAATGAATATTAATAACTTATATTATCGTGCCAAATTTAATATACTATATAGTAAAGGAATCATATAGGCAACCAACATAACACAATCTGTTCTTAATCTCTCACTACAACATTGAATACACCGTAGAATATATTTGTACTTGTACTGTTAAAGGAACAAGTTCACCTAGACAGGATGCAATTAAGCCACTACACAAATCATACATTGTAAATGTTATTAACAGAAACAAGATTGCTATCTGGGGAGATTGATTCTCTCCTGCCACTCGCCAAGCAGTAAAGGAACAAATGCTGATATCATACTTTTTAATTTAGTTTGTTATTTTTGATAGGTTTGACTTCGGTTGAAACGCATATACGATATAATATAATATAGATCAAGGAACGTGACAGTGTCTCATCCCGCCAAATCACCCAAACTGTCACAGTTTATATTTACATATTTGTGTTTAAGGTGTCCATAACTGAAAAACGAGAACAAAACATTAAAAGGTAAATAGCGTGACGAAATAGGTATGCATTTTGTTTTTAAAATAAGTGGAGTCAAAGCAAAGAAACGATCTGAAAATAACACTTCTAACCATGTTCCCTCAATATTGACGTGGCTACTGCAGAATTAAAATTTGGGAACGATGAGTCAATCTATTCATCATAGATATTTTGCATAAAACTAAAAAAAATGTCAGAAATTGTTAAATTGCAAAATGTGTCAGAAAATTTAAAAAAAGTTAAAAATTTGGAACGTTGACGTTTACAGAGAATAAACCAATTTTCAACAACTATCACTCATTTTATTCGTCATAGTTGCAATATTTGCCTTAACCGATTTTGAAGAAAAAAAATTAATTTTTATCACTTCTTCATGCAATACCCTTTACAACAAGGGTTCCCAGCCGATGGTACGAGGGAACGTTTCAGGTGGTAAGCGTGAGTCGAAGCGTTATATGCAAAGCGAGGACAGTCCAATGGGGAAACCGCTCGCTTCTTTTTCGTAGCGCCATCTACGAAATAAAAAAAATTGTTTGCTGATGAAGAATGGTTGTCAAGATTGGCTTATCTAGCCGACATTTTTGACAAACTCAACATACTGAACTTGGGACTTCAGGGACCAAACACAACAGCCTTCACAGCCAGTGACAAAATAAACTCCTTCAAGAGAAAGTTGGTCATGTTTTGTTCACAAATACAGGAGAAGAATTTATTTGCATTTCCCACTCTATCATCATTTTTGAAGAAAATGAAATACCTCCAATGTCAGATGTGGTTGCAGATATCATTGTACACTTGGAAGGCCTTCAAAAAGCTTTAAGAAGTATTTATCAGAAGATTATTCAAAAGTGGACTGGATCAGAAATCCTTTTTCGGGAACCGCACCAAATGAATTGGAACTAAAAGGAAGTTTTATCGATCTTACAGAAGATAGCTCCATGAAAGATTATTTTCAATAGAAATCTTTAATTGACTTCTGGATTGGATGTAAAACCGAGTACCCTTTGATCTTTCGGCAAGCTCTTCTATCTTTGATGCCATTTGTTACAAGTTACTTGTGTGAGAGTGGATTTTCTGAACACTTGTACATAAAAAATAAACATAGAAGCAGAATAAGTGTTAAAGAGGACTTAAAAGAGTGAAGATAAGTTCAATTACTCCTAATGTTGATATTTTAATCACAGGCAAACTACAACAAATTTCGCACTAAAGACTATAAAAGTATATTTTGTATGATGATTAATTTTTGCTGAGTTTTACTAATTTTTCATTTGTATATTTTTAGACCTATGGGTATAATAAATAAAACTATAAATTAATACCATTTTCATCTTTTTATTTCTCCTTTATTATAAGCATGTTATAAATAAACAAATATCTAACAATTAAATATGAAGTTTTCTCAGGAATTTAATTCAAAAAGCCTTTGAACACTTTTAGAAGAGTAAATGTTATATGTTTATTAAAATATTTATGTCAGATGGTAGGCCAAAATTTCTCAAAAATTCAAGGGTACACGCAGGTGCAAAAGTTTGGGAACCCATTACAAAATTCTCTTTTTTAAATTATAGATGCCTGACAAGGGCTAAAATATCACATAAAAACATTGCCTAATTTGAAGTTACGTAATTTCCTTTTATTGAATTGTGTATATTTTAAGTTTAGTTAAAACAAATTTTCAACAAACATGTTATCTTATACTTTTAATACACGTGATTAAGTATATTAAGCGTCCCTTTAGACTTACGTGATGAAGGGCTTAATGTTTTGCAATAAATCTGGCCTATTTTGGAACAAAAAATATCAGCAGTTACTGCACGTTGGCGCGCCTTTTGTAATAAAAGTATAAAAAAACATATTTGGAGAAAATTTGTTTTAACTAAACTTGAAATATACAAACTTATAGGTTTTTATTAAATCATTCATTTACGTAAAGGCATAATATGCTAGCCTACAGTGTTTAACGTAACTTGAATAAATAACGCATGCAACGTTTTGACAGTTAGTTTAATTATTGAACGCCCAAAATAACGGATTAGTTTCCATTAAAAAAAATTACAAAAATATATAAATTACTTTACAAAATCGGTTCATCAGACTTTGATATACTTATAATATTATTAACTAAATACAACTTACCAATTATATTTAGTACACAATATTTTAAAAGCAATCATGTTGGCTTCAAGTTAGGCAACCAACATAACACTAACTATTCTTAAGCTCTCACTACAATATTCAATATATCATAGAATATATGTACATATACTGTCAAAGGAACGAACATTGGTTAACTGAATTTAAATAAAATATTTTAAAATTTTTGACAGGTTTGACTTTGGTTGAGCCGCATATAAACAATATAGATGAAGGAACGTGGCAGATTTCCATCCCGCCAAATCTCCCAAACTGCCCACAGTGTATATTTACATATGTGTTTATCATTTTTAAATGTATCCATAACTGAAAAACGATAACTTTTTAACATTCATTTAAATTGCATTCGATCTACGACCTGAATATGGAAGATTAGAATTTTGAAACCTCTGTAGGCTTTACGAGGTGAGTAAATTGACCACTAGACGGAAAAGTAGGTCATAATCCTAATTACTGAAAATATCACTTTTGATTCATTTTCCTCAACATGGACATGTCTAAATTGTTGTGCTTATAATGAATATTAATAACTTAAATCAACGTACAAAATGTACAAAAATATACTGTACAAAACGATTTGTGTAACCTGTACTCGTTGAAAAATAATTGACAATTGCCTGGATAAGTTTGTAACAGAGGAAAATCAGACCGCGTTACCAGCAAAACCGTGTAATCTATTTTTTTATGTGTTTTAAATAGTTCATACGTATAGCCCGCAGGGGTGCAGACTAGTTACACCTATGAAGAGGATTTAGATGTCCCTCGCGGTACCCGAGTCTAACACACACTTATACTTGTAACACTACACTTACGACTTTAACACTGTACACTCACACTTACATTTAGGGAGGGGATAATACCTCAATGTGCTTTTCGCCTTAAAATAAAAAAAAAAAAATAAAATAAAATAAGTAAATACAATCAAAATAAAAGATCTGTTAAATTTGTTATAATATAATATGCTACCCTGCAACGTTTAAATCAACTTGAATAAATAAGGAATGCAACTTTTTGACAGTTAATGTAATTTTTATTTAATTAGATGAAATTCATAAGCTCCCCAAAAAACCTTATTAATCTCAATTAAAAAAAAATGTAAGACAAATTATTTTCTTTACAAAATCGGTAAATCAGTAAAAATCGGTAAAAATGTAAAATGATATACATAAAAAAAATATTAATAACTTAATTATTGTGCCAAATGTTTGTAATATACAATTTAGTAAAAGCAATTATGTCGGATTCAAGTTAGGCAACAAACATAACACAAACATTTCTTAATACCTCACTACAATATTGAATTCACCATAGAATATATTTGTACTTGTACTTTCAAAGACACAATAATTAATATTGCTATTTTCACAGATTTTTCATAATTTTTGATAGGTTTGAGCCGCATATAATAATATAGATCAAGGATTGTGACAGGTTCCCCTCCCGCCAAATCACCCAAACTGCCACAGTTTATATTTACATATATGTTGTCATTTTTAAGGTGTCCACAACTGAAAAGCGAGAGTTAAACATTAAAGGGTAAATAGCGTGACGACATAGTAAGAATTTTTTGTTCAAAATCAGTGGAGTCAAAGCAAAGAACGATCTGAAAATAACACTTCTAACCATGTTCCCTCAATATTGACGTGTGTACTGCTGAATTAATTTTTACGAACGATGAGCCATTCTATTCATCATTGTTATTTTGCATAAAAGTAAAAAAATGTTTGAAATTGTTAAATTACAAAATGTGTCAGAAAATTAAAAAAAACTTTAAAATTTGGAACGTTGACGCTTACAGAGAATAAACCAATTTTCATCAACGATCGCTCATTTTATTCGTCTTAGTTGCAATATATACCTTAACCGATTTCGAAGAAAAAAAATTAATTCTTATCACTTCGTCATGCAATTAACATTTAATGTTATAAAAATCTCGTTTTTATGTTATAAATGCCTGAAAAGTGCCAACCTATTATATAAAATCATTACCTAATTTGAAGTCTACGTAATATCCTTTTATTGTATTGTGCATTACATAAATTTGGTACTTTGATTTAAGTTATTAATGAATTTGTGAGTTATTAAAAAACGAACATTGAGAGTGGTGGGTGGACCAGAGAAATACTAGTTTATCGCACAGTCAACTGTACGACGGACATGATCCGGGATCAGTTCACCCGAGAACTTATACGAGACGAGCCTGAATAACGGACGACTATTATTGTCTATAAGAAAGTATTTTAACAACTGTAACAAAATTGACTATAAATTTTAGCGAATTTCCATTGGACAGTGAACGATTTAAGGTGACATTATGGGTAAAACCCAGACTCATGATGTCTGATATGAGCGTCTATCCTGGTCTTTAGATCACTTTAAAATCTCTCTGTAGTAGAATTGAAGAAACGTTTTTTTCGCCGCTATAAAGAGCTCTCTTGCTCATCCAAATCGTGTATAAAATCAGTTTTTATTTATACAACGTTTTGTCACTATTTTGTTTATTTGAAGTATTGTGTGCTAAAGCTATTGAAATTAAAAAGAAAATTTAAAAAATTTAATTTTTTTAAAAAATTTGAATTTTTAAAGATTTTAACTAATTTTTCTTTGGAAACTAAGCGTCGTA
The DNA here is from genome assembly GCA_022606455.1 of Callitettix versicolor. Taxonomy (NCBI): domain Eukaryota; kingdom Metazoa; phylum Arthropoda; class Insecta; order Hemiptera; family Cercopidae; genus Callitettix; species Callitettix versicolor. The sequence continues at coordinate 1,117 of JAJIZJ010000196.1, read as the reverse complement.
CAGCAAAAAGGACGATAATCTGTCTCAGAAAGAAAATTTAAAAAAAATAAATTTCTGTAAAAAATTTGAAATTTTTTAAATTTTAAACTCATTTTTCTCGGAAACTAAGCATCGTAGAGCAAAATGGACGATAATCTGTGACTCAGGAAAAACATTTCTTTAAATTAAATTTTTGTTAAACAATTTTTAATTTTCTAAACTTTAATCTCATTTTTTTCGGAAACTAAGCGTCGTAGAGCAAAAAGGACGATAGTCTGTGACTAAGGAAAAACATTTTTTTAAATTAAATTTTTGTTAAAAAATTTGAAATTTTCTAAACTTTAATCTCATTTTTCTCGGAAACTAAGCGTCATAGAGCAAAAAAGACGATAATCTGTGACTCAGGGAAAAAATTACAATAAAATAAATTTTTGTAAAAAATTTGAACTTTTTTAAACCTTTATCTCATTTTTCTCGGAAACTAAGCGTCATAGAGCAAAAAAGACGGTAATCTGTAGAGATATTTAGAATGTGAAAACACCGTATGAAACTTTGGACTTTCTACTATAATCTCAATGCTATTTGAAATCGCTAATTGTAGAGATTACGTGCGAAAAAGCGTTTGAAAAAGGCTTGCCAAGCCGACAAATGGGAGTTGTTAAAATGAAGGCGTTTTTAGCATTAAAACCTTCATAACTTTGCAACTGTTAGAGATATCGAGTTGATTTTTACACAGATTGATTTTAAATTAAACTCTACACCCACTTATGTTATCACACGTAAAAATATTTAAACAAATATTTTTTCAAAAATTGATAGAAAATTGAAGATAACTCAAAAAATATTATTAATTTTGAAAATCTGACACCGCAGATCGATTTGAAATTGAATTCTACATTGACTTCATGTATCATTTATTAGTAAATGAAACACAAGTTTTTCAGCTTAAAAACAAGCCTTGACATTTTGCAAAACTAGAAAATCGATGGTTTTTTGGTGAAGATTACGCTAAAACTATAAGAGATATTTAGAACGTGAAAACACCATATGAAACTTTGGACTTCCGACTATAATCTCAATGCTATTTGAAATCGCTAATTGTAGAGATTATGTGCGAAAAAGCGTTTGAAAAAGGTTG